>JAOXYC010208350.1:0-11398 GCA_028565715.1 Phoronis pallida
AATTGCTTAAATCCATCTTCACCAAGCTGAGCAATCATCATCTTCTTCCACCTCTCTAAGATGGCCACAGATTCTGGTGACTTGGTTACGTCTAAAATTCTCGACACACTAGGAAATCTTTCATTTTCCTTGAAATTCTTGTCAAAGTCACTTATGTGTTTCCATGCAGTTTTCATCACAGATTTATTTGGCAAAACAAGAGGAAATTCCAGCAATGGTGATAAATTTATGCCCTTTTTAGCCTTGTTACTGTTTTCGGAGCGGTTTTGGAATCCAAAATTTGTCTTTGTTTCAGGTGAACTAGTTGCTTTCAAATCTTCATCTGTAATCACATAGCGACTATCAATGCTACTTGATTGATGAGGTTCCTCTAGTGAATAGCTGTGATTCTCCTTATTAGGGTATGTAGAGTCTGCTGATTTTCCAACTTTGAATGCAAAATCAGACGCAGAAAAACTATCTGTTTGACTAGCTTGATTCAATGAACTTGTTTCGATACCAGGGGAGTCTTTAAACTGACTTTTATCAAACAAATCTTTCATAGAAGGAGGCATTGACTCTTCCCAATATAATGCTTCACCATTGTCTTCTTGCTTGAGTTCAGGTACACTACTACTCTGACTACTACTTCCAGCTAAATCAACCTCGTCTAAGAAGTTAAACTGCATTTCTGTTTTCTTAGAACTTCTCTTCTTCGAAGCCTTCTTCTTAGTTTTCTTCTTTTCTGGTCTCAATGGTGGTCCATAAAGCTGTTTGTTTTCAGCATGCCACTTCTTCATTTGATAAGCAATAATCTCATTTTTACGCGTTTTGTAAAATTGCACATGTTGGCGAAGTATTCCAAGCACCAAACAATTGCTGAGCACTCTAAGCTTGGTTGTGGTGAACATTCTGAAATTATAAAAGCAATGGTTGTGTATACAGAACTGGCAAAAAACCAGAAGACGTCCCAGATTGTTTCAGTCTGTCGTTTTCTGTCTAAGAAACTGCATAACATTGACCTAGATTTCTGCCTTTGCTTTGTCCGCTATGTTTACTGCTATTATCCCCAATACAATAGAATGTCCAGGTGTACACGTCAATAAACATACTGGTGGGTCATAAATCAATTACTGCTTACGGCTAGTAATAATTTGTAGCTTTCGGCTCACTCTTGTCGACAAGGGTGACAACCTTGGCCCATGGGAACAAATTTCCTTTTTAACTCTTCTATATAAAAGACCGACAAAAAAGGAAATTTGTTCCCGTGCCTTGCCATTTTTGGCCTTGCCAATGCTAGTCGATACAATCAACCCACTGAGGTAGGTACCTCCGTTGGTAGTCAACGTGGTAAACAGAGAATCCAGAAATTGGCGGGAAACATTTCAGAATACTCTGTATTACGCTTGCAGTAGGTTCACAGTTTGATATAACCTTACTACTCAGTCAGTGCCAGTGGGCTGATTGCATAAACTTGATCAACTATGGAACTATGCTAATGCTAGATCAAAAATGTTTTTTTGGGAACTCCCAGTTTGCAATGAAAACAAAACATTCTTTTTTCTAATTCCCTCAAGACTTATACCTATAGCAGACAAAGCAGTACAATAAATTGACAACATTTTTCAATTGTTATTGTATGAAATAAACACACATTGACAATTTTAACAACCTTCGTTGCAGCATGAATCGCACTATATCCGGTTGACCCAGTTAAAAAAGGGGTCAAACTATACTCTTAGAGTCAAAACTTGTCGAGAAAAACAAAACATATTGAGTACAAGTTACTCCAAAAAACATAAAAATTGACTTTTTATTGTTATATTGCATCAAAATGTAGATTGTGTCTCTAAAACTGGATTTTGTAAGATTTGATTGGGGTTTGAAGAGTACTACATCACGTGACTCATACCGGCAGCCATGATGGTGGGTGTACTTTGTATTTTTGTTTATTTTTGTATTTTCACGAAACCCTCCGTTCGGTGCAAAGTTATTTTTCATTATAAAACAACCATGTTGATGATGGAAATACATTTATGTTAACAGATTCTCAGAATTTACTGCCATGCGGTTGCTTTTGAAAGATGAACCTTACTTCCTGAATGTCAATTGAGTCTGCTGACGTTCCAATGTCAATGACAAGGAATCGAGTCGAGGAAGAGCAAACCTCAACTCCCGGTTTACAACTACATGAATAATTATATGATTAATAACCGGTTACCACCGCACTTTTCACATCTCCTATCAGAAGCTTAACTGAACAGTTATAGATTCAAGCGGATTTCAAGCCAGTTTGTATAAGAAGAATCACTGCGGTCGTTTTAGAATGAGCGCGCTGATTCCATAAACACTGCGGTGATTTGAGCGCGCTGATTCCATAAACACTGCGGTGATTCCATAGGTACAGGTCCCTCGTTTACTACCTGTTATTCATTCAATTAAAACACACTGACTGAATAACGTGAATAAATGAGGGACCGCTATATACTTGACTATCCCATAATCACCACACTCATTTTGCAAACCGGAACAAAACCACTGTTTTTTTAAAAATGACCACAGTGATTTTGTTCTGGATTTCAGAATCACAGTGGTCATTTTCTTCCAGTTTCAGAATGTGCGGTGATTAAAGAATCACGGGGGGGATTATGTTCCGGCTTGTAAAATGGGCACGGTGATTATGGAATGGAATCGCTGGGGTTTTAAACTGCCGCGATCATATTAAAACGACCGCGGTGATTCTTCTAATACGAAGGGAATGTCCTTCTATACAGATGAGATGTGTTTTGGTAGCCAGGGGTATTTGATACTAGAGAGTAAACAAGTCAACTGAGCATAAGGTTCAATGGAAGCTTTTTGAGTGTTTTTACTCTGGCTAGTAGTTTTCAGAATATTAATTTAAAAAGAACTCTAGTCTCTCCCACAGCCCATCTCTAATGACGGTCTGTTCTCTCTATGCGTTAAACGAATATTGCTAAGTATATGTTGATTACGTCACTCCGATGATGATTCAGGGACTTCCCAAAGATACTAACATGGCCTTTATTTCTTTAAAATTCTTTTTTTCTATTTAAGGACGGACTGGATGATAGCCCTGACCTCTTGGAGGAGGACAACAAGGTAGTGTTAAACAATTCCTAACATATGTTGTGCTTAAAGCTAAGCTCTTTAAAATGCGACCCTTCTCACAGTGAGTTATGTGATTTGTCCTATTTAAATTGGTGGCATACCAAAGTATCAAAGGGTTTAGATAATTGATATAATATATAATAAAAAGGTTTGATGATAACCTTAATGAAAAAAAAATAATATGCAAGCTATTATAACTAGCTTGGGTTCATTTAAACCTTTGCATCCTTGTTATGTTTTGTTAGCTATGAATGACATTTAATTGTGATTGCATTTTCTGTTCATTGTAAATTGTAACGCCATTGAAGAAGAATACACATTCGAAAGCTCTGGATTTTATATCGTTTTTATATCACGTCATCACAAGAGTGACATTTTAATGTAATATATGATGTAATCTGCAATGTAAATTGGTATTTATAAACAACTCGTGTGGACAGTTCACAACAAAATGGCAAAGAATCCTCCTAAGAATACAGTCTTTAAAAATGTTTTGACGAAAGCTTTCTTTCATGAATATGACATGTCTTATTTCTAGCAGCCACGATCAGAGAGTGTTGACATCCATACTGATACATCGTTGATGGTCGATATCTCAGATGCACTCAGTGAGCGAGACAAAGTCAAGTTTACAGTTCACACTAAGGTAAAGAAATGCTCCGTTCTTGGTTTTGAATATTTCTATGTATATTTCAATACATATTCAGGCCTATTGTTATGAAAAAAACAGATTTTATGGTTAGTCCTAATGTAATTGCTATGAATTTCACCTTAGTCTCCAGTCCAGTAATATTTCTGTTTGACGTGAATTCATCATCAATATTTCATTTTAATTTTCAGACAACCCTGCCTAATTTCCGTGAGCCAGATTTCTCTGTGGTACGTCAGCATGAAGAGTTTGTCTGGTTACATGATAGATATGTGGAGAATGAAGACTATGCAGGCATTGTGGTTAGTCATACTATAAACCAACTAAATTTAGACGTAATCCATATGGTATCTCTGATTTGGTTTCTTCAACTGTTCTTATGTATTTTTTTTCTAAACAACACATAATATTTACTAATGCCGTTAAATGCCATTTCATATAAGACTATGTAGGCATATGCAGGCATTGTGGTGAATTTTTCTTTTTGTCAATATGCATGTTACTTGTAGCATAACTGAATAAAAATGGTACTTGAAATCATGACGCTCTTTATCTCAAATACAAGAGTGTTTTTTTACATCAGCTGTTCATGTATTTATATTGTGATGAATTTATATTGTAAACAACACATTTTTTCCACTGCTAATTAAAATGGTTTTAACTTTCAAACATCCTTTCCAGATTCCCCCTGCTCCCCCTAGACCAGACTTTGATGCTTCCAGAGAGAAACTACAGCGACTTGGTGAGGGTGAGGGAACTATGACAAAGGAAGAATTTGCTAAAATGAAGCAAGAATTAGAAGCGTAGGTTTTTTCTTAACAAAATATGGAATGAATGAAAAGTGTGTTGATATAGAGGATAATTAACTAGTGTCATTGAATAATAAATTTCTCAAAATGAGTCAAAATCCTTGCCAAAGGCTCGGATTTGAATTCCTTTGGGGAGGATTTTGACGAGTTTTGAGAAATTTATTATTCAATGACGTCAAGTTTATTGTTCTATTTCTCACATGAAACAGTGGCGACGCAATGTCGAAGAAAAACAAGTCGCGTATGAATACAGTGATCCATCCGAGTGTGTTATTTTCAATAATACATTTGAGGAACTTATCATGTGAAAAAAAATATTCTTATCCACGAGATTCAAACCGGTGTCCTATGGCCATGAAATTACAAAATACTATTAAGATGACCAACTACATCAATATAGTACTTACTAAGGGGTACAATGTGTTGTCGTTACCATTCAATGAGCTCTTCTTTGCATAAGGAAGATAGTAACACAAAAGTATTACATAAATGGACATAATTATAAATGTCCATGTTTCCTATGGATAAAACAGTACTAAGGATTTCTAACGATAACGTTACAGTGGCAGCAGATTTTTTTGTTAGGAAAGTTTTTAAATTTTTTGAACACATACTTTTTTAATGATAACAATCTTCAAACCTATTATTGACATTGATTGATTAAAACATTTATGTTTTATTCCAGTGAATATTTAGCCACATTCAAGAAGACAGTGGCAATGCATGAAGTGTTCTTACAGAGACTAGCAGCTCACAATACACTAAGGAGTGACATCAACTTTAGAATATTCCTCGAATACAACCAAGATGTGAGTTAATTGGGATGTTTTTTGATAAATGACAGAGTACAACTGTCTTCAAAGTTAGACTTATTTTGTCCCTGTTGATCTAACTTGGATTTTCATTATCAGCTGCCTTTACATGTGTTGAATGAAGAGTTTCTTTTTCTTACTAACTATATCGTGTTTTGTTGATGGAGCATGATGACTTGACTAAATTAAAAAGTGAAGTGAATAACGTTTTCTGCAATGTTTGTTATTTATAACAAACCACTTACTAGATTTACACAACGCTTTTCATTGCTTGTAAGAAACCAAGACCCAGATTGCTCAGGGCCCTTTATTATACAAAGTATCAACTTTATCTGAAAACTTTACAGCTAAGTGTAAGAGAAAAGAACAAGAAGGAAAAAATCAAGAGTTTCTTCAACAGTGTAACAAAGACAGCGGATGAAGTGCTACTGGCTAATCAGAAGGTACAGGTTTTGATAATATTCTCCGAAAAGTAATCGCCCCAATACAAAATACTCCTAGTCAGGTGACCTTTAAGGCTTGTTAAAAAGAATGGATTTGTATAAGAACTGGCTTTAAAGAAATAGAGGAAAGGTTTTTTTTTAGACTTTTAAGGCTGGTTAGAAAATTGGAATTTGTATTAGAACTGGCTTTATTAGAAATACAAGAAACCTGGGATAATAATCATTGTAAAGCGCTTTGAATAAAAAGCGCTATATAAGCACCGACATTATTATTATTATTTATTGAAATAAAACAGCAATTACCAAATGAAAGTTTTGAAGAAGTGTTTATTTTGTTTTTCCACAAATCTTTTGGCAAGAATTCTTTCCCTACTCTCTGACTCATGCCAAGATTGTTGTGTACTGTACACTTGAAATTGGCCTCGTCTACAATACTGAGAAAATGAAGCTAAACCATGAGGAAATAACACATTTTATTTTACAATGTTGTAGGATTCTGATGAGTTCTTTGAACAGGAGAAGGTCTTCCTTGTTGAATATCATACTAGAATAAAGGAAAGTACAGCAAAGGCTGACAAAATGACCAGGTGTCATAAAAGTAAGTTGAGTGCTTCTAACAGGAACTTTATCTTGTTTGTGTCCAGTTTTTAAGCACAACACAAAAATGACTATAACAAACATGCATTTTTAAGAACTTGGAATTGATTGAATTTTGTTGAAGTATATGTAGTAATAACTATATCAAGAACAAAATGACAAAATTTTCTTTTAATGTATTTTTGGTAAATTTTCATTGTAGGAAATTTAAATTTCTCAAACAAAGGTTATCGAAATGGTGATCAAACTGGATGATAAAATTTTCTTTATATTTGCAGATGTTGCTGATTCCTATATAAAAATATCATCAGGATTACTACAAATAGCAACGCTAGAAAATACAAATCTTGATAAGTAAGCATTTTTTATTTGCCTCTCGCTCTGTGACAAATTAACCTTGATGACATTTTTGCATTTTATTATACCAGAGATGTGCTTTTTACAGATTTAATTTGTTTACATTCTTTAACAAAAAAAGATTGTATTTTTTTGAAGTTTTTGTCACCTTGTATTATCTCTGCTGTACAAACAGTGTATCCTATAACAGTACAAGGCATTCAAACCCTAAATTAACATTTTATTAGGAATTGTTGGAAATTAGAATTGATTTTCTTGTTACATTGTCATCACTGAATTAATGGTTTTATTCTTTCAGATTATTCCAGAAAGTTGCAGACACATTTGAAAGAGCAAGGGTATAATTTTTTATCTAAAACACTAAAGCACTACCGAAATGTCTTATTTGTCTGATTTGTCAAGTAAAACTGGTTATGTGGTAATACATTGGACACATAAACTGAAATTCGTTTGTTGACACCTTGTAAGACAGAAACAAATTTGTGGTGTGAGTTGCATTCATCGTTCCAGATGTCACATATCTTCCAGGGGCCGGTTTCATAAAGAAAGTTTAACTTTAAACATTGGTTAGTTTTGATTGTTGCGTCACGTAAAAAGCCTCATTTGACGTCATACAACAATCAAAACTAACCAATGTTTAGCTAAACACTGGTTAACTTTCTTTATGAAACTTAGCCCAGACCCCATTATATTCAAGCATATTTCACATTTTTCACTAAAAATTGTAACGGAGCTGAAAGCATACTATTGCTTCACTTCAATCTATTGTATGCTTTAAATGTATAATGCTCCAATTTTTATAAATTTTCCTTTTCTTGCCAGAAACTGGAAGGTCGCGTTGCATCAGACGAAGACCTGAAACTGTCAGACACACTGCGCTACTATCAGCGGGACTCGTCAGCTGCCAAGGACTTACTCTATAGGAGAGCTAGAGCCCAAGCCAATCTGACGGAAGCCAATCAAAAGTTAGATAAAGCGAGGGCAAAGAACAAAGATGTCCAGGCTGTAATTATTATTTTAAATTGTTTCATTAAGGATACGGTGATGGCTAATTGGAACAATAATAAAAAGTGCTGTTTTAAAGCATTTCCAGCAATCAAAAACTTTGTTAATGACACTCAAACTTACATCAGGGATCTTAAAATCCAAATTGCAGAAAGTTTTTTTGAAAAAAAAATGATGACTTTGAAAATTGGGTCGTTTTTAGGTAAAACTTGTGTTTTTCGAAATAACGCGTTAGGAGAAGATTTCTGAGAAGTTGGCTTACCCAAAATCTATCTTTTATGTTATTGGACTCTAAAAAGGTGTCTCAGTTTTTTGAAGTAAGCCTTAGTTTACGAGATATAAGCTTCCAAAAATCAAGGGTTGGGATTTTTTATTCGTTCGCAAAAAAAACCAACCTCTTGATTTTTGGGAGGTCATATCTAGTAAGCTAAGGCTTACTTAAAAAAACTGAGACACCTTTTTAGAGTCTAATAACATAAAAGATAGATTGAAAAATTTCAAAACATTTCGGTAAGCCAACTCTTCAGAAACCATCTCCCAATGAATGCGTTATTTCAAAAAACACAAATTTTACCTAAAAACGACCCAATTTTCAAAGTCATCATTTTTTTTTCAAAAAAAGTTTCTGCAATTTGGATTTTAAGATCCATGGTGTAAGTTTGAGTGTCATTAACAAAGTTTTTGCCTGCTGGAAATACTTTAAAACACCACTTTTTATTATTGTTCCAATGAGCCATCACCGCTATAAACAAAGCTTTAACATGATATCACCTGAATATTTATTGATGGCATCAATCCATTGTCATCTATCATGTGAACATTTTGCAGAAGGGTTTAGTTATTGTAGTCGATAACGTCGACCAATGGCAATCCGTCATAAACCCAATGATGGGGTGACTTAATTGAACTCAACGGCAAAATCTTCAAGTTGTTCATCATGTAATGATTTGACCACATCTCTAAATATATTAAAACTTAATGCTTCATCAACATCTGTGTTCAAACTTTGGACATACTTTTTTTGACTACTGTTAGCAAACAAGCTGCCAATGCTTGCTGAATAAATAATAACTGGCATATTAAATAGTGGAAGTACAGCTGCTGATGTCGCATTTGAGCAACTACCGGACCGACTGCCAATGTCGCTTGTCTATGTTTCGCCTACTACCACTGTTGTGAATCTATTAGCGTATAGGGGGCGCTTATCATAGGGACATTATTTTAGGACATCATTGGCGACCGGTTGTTGTTAGCTAAATAAATTTCGCGAAAGAAAACTAAAATCAATGATTTTTTGTCAAAAATTTGAGTGAAATTTGAAATACACTAGTCAAAAAAAGTATGGAATATTTTTTCATCGGCGTCGCATTTTCACAATTCAAGAAGGATAGAAAAAGCGTTTGATGATTGTTGAAAATATGGTCTTTTATGAACAAAATAAACGCAATTTGATAAATTTCTGAAAAGAAATCATGAAACTATGACGTTTCAAAAATGAGAGCTGAAGAAATAAAAATGGCATTTGAATTGTTTTCATAAAAGTTCAGAATATCTCATTAACATTTTCATTTGTGTAAACAAAAAGCTAGAATAGGTCATTATTCTTTACGAAAAATTATTTACTAACACAATGAACGTATTTTGGAGTAATTTCATTGGAAATGTTTTGAATTATGACATTTTTAGTATGAGCAAACTGTTGTGTTTTAATGCAGTACTGGCTTTACGTCAATGTACACGTGTTTGCTTCAAATTATCCTTTACTTATCTCATTAAAAATATCGTAACTCAAGTGATTTTCAATGAAATTTCATCAAAATACCTTCATTTTAAAGATAAATAATAGTTCTTTCGAAATAATAGCACATTTGAGACTTTTATTTTACAAAAATGAAAATATTGATTAGGGAATTTAGTCAAATATTCCATATTATATTGAAACGACTCAAATGTCATTTTTTCTCTTCACCTCTCATCTTTGAAACGTCAGTTTTCTGATATCTTTTCAAAAAAATGATCAAATTGCCTTCATTTTGTTCATAAAAGACCATATTTTTACAATCATTAAACTTTTTTCTGTCCTTAAAATGTGAAAAATACGACGCCGAAGAAAAAAATATTCCATTCTTTTTTTGACTAGTGTATATTCGCCTGTCGGCCAATTAACTGGCTTCCTTTGACAATTCTTTTACAAGAATTATGAAAGATTCAGCCTGGAAATGTCAGACAATGTTAGTGGATTACCAGTAAATAATTTCAGAAAGAATACAAACATTAAATTTTTAAACTGTTATACAAATGCATCCTATTTCAGAAGATTTCTCTGCCGTTAAATCGGCACGCTCAAGTACGATTCTCATAATAATTTGGCAGAGTTAAATTGATATGTTATTGAAACTCGATGTGTGAATTTATTTTTTCTATTTTTCCAAAATACCTACACATGAGCAGCATTCTATCAATACTGTGATATCCTACTCTGTTTTATAGGCCGAAAACACACAGCAAGTGTCATCAGAAAAGTTTGAAAAGTTATCAGAATGTGCAAAGCAAGGTGAGTGGCTTATAGGCATTTTTATTAGAGGTATATTGATTTCATGAAAAGCAGTTGTGAATTACTTTTTAGTAATTAGAGACGAGAATTTTCTGGTAAAAATGGAACTATTTGAAACCATGGCTGGGTTTCGTATCACCTTACCAATTAATTTGTTGTCTCGTTGTGGCCTTTGATGTCTTAAGTGTGCCCTTGTTGCAATTAGAAATGACTAACCTGCTAACAATATGATTTTTGAAAAAATTGTGACTCTTAGACCACTGACCAATCGTCGCATTAACATTTCTTTTGTCCCAATTATAATTTTTGCTTGTTAATTTTCAGAACTACAAGATTTCAAAGCAAGAAGGATCCAACATTTTAGAAAGAATTTGATAGATTTAGTCGAACTTGAGCTAAAGCATGCTAAGGTAAGGAGTGTATAATTGACTTATTTTCTTTTGGTAGTGTGTCCCTTTTCATAGCTTTTATAGAATATAGCTAGTATACCTTCTGGAAATGTCCCGAGTTGCAAGTTTTCATTGTTGAGAATATTATATCAGGAATATTTTAGATGGTAAGTCATATTAAAGGTTTTTGGCCAACTTTTTTGTGCAAACTAATAAAAGTTTTTTTTTATGAAGACACTTGAGTTGTGAGGTTTTAAATTCCTTGATAAACCACATCCTTGGCAGAATTCAAGTATCGAGAAAATCCTTACAATTTCAAATTTCCAGTATATTTCACAACAATTGTTTTTTGGCTTTCGACTGAAAGCACTCCACAATGTCATTTTCACAGGAACAATTTCTTTTCCCTTTTCACTCAGATGAAAATCAACAAAAATTACTTTCAAGTAACTATTTTTTTAGTACACCATTAGCACGCGTAGGAAACATTAATGAAAATAGTTCTTATGTTCTAGGTTTTCATGGATTAAAATCTCTTTGCAACAGTTCACCCTATATATGATTACAGTTTTACCTATTTTACAGGCACAAGTACAACTACTGCGTAATACAATTCAAGCTGTGAAAGAAGAAATATGAAGAGGTCTTAAAGAATGTTATGTAGTTTTATAAAGT
>JAOXYC010208461.1:0-11391 GCA_028565715.1 Phoronis pallida
TTTTCTGCTGGATCAATCCTAAAACCAAGGACATATCCACCACTCTGAAAATATAAACATTGATAACTTTACAATATCAACAATTGTATAAATAAATAAATATTTTTGTCAATTCCAGTGTCCAGGTCATTTCTTCAACAGAATGTTTTTCACATGAAACAAACCTTATTCATTTTTAACTGGGGTAATATATTAACCATATTAAGTTAAATTAACCCCTTCTACAGTTATTCATAAAAACAGAAAGTTGCATCTTTATTTGCTGATGCAATAAAACCTAAAACAAACAAACAAACTTTAAAAATCCTCAAAAAGCTGAATGTAGAGAAACTATTAAACTATTAGTAGTAGACACTGTCCTTAACATATAGCGACAATCAATCAAGATTCAAGTTAGAAGTGTAACTATTTATATTCACCTGTACAGAACTCTCAATAACCAGAGCTGTTCCAAACTTTGAATCCCGTATTTTCACTGTTTTCTGAAATCAATAACAAACCACTACTTCATATTCAAATGTAAAAATCCAGTGTACTTACATGCAACGAATATTTAGTCATGACTTAGCAACTTGAGATTAAATCGCGTTTTTTGAAAATACAACAGTCCAACGCTAAATTTTTCTGGCTGAGGTCTTCAGAACATTGCATAAAAAACTTTGCGAGAAATCCTCTAAAAATCTGATCAGCAATTTTATCTTCTCTACTTCACATGGTTGTAATCATTTTACCAAAATTTACTTAATCCCAAAAACTGTGTATTTTATTTTTCAACTTACCATCTGTAGATAGGGTATACTGACATTGAATGATTCATTCAGGTTTGCGTGCCACACCAGGCGAACATTTGTGACAAAAAATGTACCAAGATTTCCCTGAATAAAAAATGGTTAGTTACTTGCAAAAGTTAAGCATTTATTCACTACAAAACAAATATAGAAAACATTAAAATCAAAGTTGATATTTTTTAGTCAGGAAAACCAAAGAACTCCTGTAGCTGTGGATGATATTGTCTATTGGATAGATATAATGTGGTCGCATATACGTCTGTCAAGTGAAGACTTTTCTGTAAAAATATCACTTTAAGCCACTCGTCAATAAAAAATTGACATATTTAATATTATGGCTACTTTTAAAGAATTTCTTTTAAAGTTCTAAAAGTAGGTAAATTTTACAGAATAAACCTATTTTTAAAGACATTATCGTCTGTTTCCACTCAACATATCTTTTAAACTTGTTTTGAAAGAAATTGCATCATAAATAAATATGACAATTAAAACAATCAACATTTCTCAAAATACAAATTGTTAACTGAGCACTAATTTACCTGATCACTTGAGAGATTCCACACTCCGTTGATTTGATCATAAACCTGTTCTTGGGGTAGTAACCTCAGTGATTTGTTCTGTATAAGAGCACCTCTTAGTTTTAACTCTCTGTACATTTTTGAAGTTTCGTACGCCCTGAAATTGACAATTTTGCAATGTTATATTAAACCAGTGCTTACATTTACACACTAAGTAATTACATTATAATACAAAGCATGCTTTAAATGTCCAATATGTGGAAATAAATTGAGCTTTATAAAGAATTCAAATTGGGTACTGCCTAATGCAAAGTGTGAAATATTCCTGAAAAAAATCTAAATCTATGCACTATTTCATTTGATTATTCATCCGCCAACAATTAGAGCACATACAATGTGTTGAAAAATGGATTTGCCCAGATTTAAAGGGGGTATACATGCTGAACTGGTCCAAATTTTGAATGTACTAATTTTATACAATTCACTTGGCCTTTTATTGAAACTCAAACCACTGAATTATTAAAACTATCCCTTTTCAGGAAATTATTTGGTTTATTTGTAAACAACATTGTTTACATAAAAAACCTTATATTGTGAATATCTTTGAGTCATTTGATTCCAAGACAAGATTTGATTATTGTTAATACAGTAAAATGGCATCCATAAAAACTGCCTGTATCATTCTGGGAATTTTTTTTCATTTTTGTAAACAAGGTTTGATTGTAAACATTTTTTCAAAACAATGCAAATTTCACCAAATTGTAGACAAAGTATAAGATCTTAAAAGTAGTCCAAATAATTTGTTCCCAGAGACTGTTCTCATATATGTAAGCAGATACTATTGTATTGGCTGCCGGTGCACTTGAGAGTTGAGTTCAGGTTACTTGTCTTTGTTTACAAGTGCCTGAATTCTTTGGTCCAGTGTATCGGGCGGAAATGTTGCTGCACTACACTCCGAGACGCCAGCTGAGATCATCGAACAAAAAGAAAGTTTGCAACTTTTCGTTCTGCCTTTCTGCACCAGGCCTCTGGAATGCTCTACCGTCTGCCATCCGCTCATCTCAAAGTCTCCCAATTTTTAAGAAATCATTAAAAACCCATTTGTTCAGATTACATTATCGTTAGTATTTTTTTTAACATCGCATGTCTTTTATATCACCTATTTTAACTTTTTAATCTTCACTATTATTATTATTATCTTAATTTGTACATATCTTGTTTTAAATACCTGATTTTACTGTAAATATTTCATTGTTTTTAAATTATTGTGAAGCGCATAGTGACTAATGTATGCGCTATATAAATGCAATTTAATAATAATAATAATAATTGTTGAAAACCAGCATTTATACCCCCTTTAAATTTTACACAGAAAGATGTTGGGTTCACCCACCTATGAACTGCAATAATGGAGGTGAAGAGTCGTGGAGAACCAGGCACCAGATTCGTGAAGATAAACTCGAACCGTGTATTGTTACACTTAGTTAACACATACAATGCTTCAGTTGTACCCCGCAGTTTCTGGAAGTTAAAACACAGATGATAAAATTTGAAATTGAAAATTTATCTTTAATAAATCATATTAATTTTACTCTATGGAAGCTCACTACAGCACTTCTCTAGCAACAGATCAATAAATGAATGTTTGGGCAAGATTTCAGATGAAAGAGTTGTGGATGAAATCTCCTAATTTAATTAACCTGTTTTGATAACAATGAAAACAAAAACAAAAAGTAAGATCAATGGTACTTATAGTGCCCACTATAGTGTGTTCCTCATACTTACCGACTGGGCTGTTTTAGTTGTTATGTTCATTACACAGAACCAACCAATGGCTGAAAGTAGAAGAATATAATTTTAATTATTTGTTTAAAATAGATTTCAAAGGATGACTAAAAACTTTGACTCAAAAAGCCATCACATGGTCCACTCTCATTCAAACAAGCAGCTTTTTGTCAGAAATATGCTCAGGAAAATCACTTAGCCTACTCTGTGGAAACATTAGAATCATAATTCAAAAATTTGAAATCATCATTTATCTCATAACTACCCTTCTATCCGATATATCACTATTTAGTAACTTCAAAGTGTCATTACATTTTCTATTGTCTAAGTGTCACGTAACTCAAAACTCCACATTTTTTCGCAAATTGGCGATGTTATGTGATAAAATGATTCTCAAATTCATGGGAAGTAATACAACCTTTTTTGGATTCGATTTTAAAAATCATAGAACGAGCCTTTTCAAATCTCATCCAATAAAAGGGGTTATTACTTCCCATTCATTGTAAGAATCACTTTTTCTAAAAAAACATTTCAAAATAAAAAAAAATATTGCAAGCTTTACTTACAAAGATTGACTCTTGGCATGGATTGTGAGTGCCAAATGACTCGTAAATTTGTGACAATTAAACGTCCCCGGTCACCATTATTTCCTTTTGTGTCTTCAATAGAGTCAAGACGATCCACAAGTTTTTCACCAGGTCTCAGCTGCATTTGACTGCAATTTAGCAACAAATGGATAAAAAAATTATTTTACTGAACAAGTTACGTCCCACTTCAACTTCTTTTTAAAAAGAGAAGTTAAATTTGGGATGTGAAAAGGTTTTAGTATATAATGTTTAAAAGTATATCTCGGGTATTATCAGAGCTTTCTGAGAAATCAGTTGATTTTCAGACCCTTACAAGGACGGTCCAGTTTTAGCAATATAGTATAATTAGTGGGGACCCAGGAGCGACCGGTCGGGACTAAGCAGTAAGCACGCAACCGAGTCAGACCTTCGGGACCGCGTTCAACAGTGTTCAAGGAAAGTATTACCACATTACCCACTAGAATAAAAACATTAATGCAGCAGTTTTTTGAGGAGATAGGATAAAAATGACCAAAAGAAAGTCTGTTCACACAGTCACAGATGAAATGAAATGAACAGGTGAATGAATGTCTACGTAAACAATGCTGATCTGTCAAACTGTCAAATTCACAAGTCACAAGTGAAAATGTCAAGAAATGTTCCAGGAAAACGAACTTATTTCTGCCCTCACTTGGAGCCTGTCTTGCTTTTTTATAAAGCCGTGAGCGCGACACATTGAAGTGCATTACTGATGCCATATATTGATGAATGAACAAGAACTTACGCCCGACTGATGTCAAAACGTATGTCCCTATCTTCCCAAATTGCGTCCATAGTTTCCACTTTCTGCTCAAATATTTCCCACAATGCAGTTTTCGACAAGAAAAAACAACGTTTTGTTAATTCTTGAGCAGCTTATTTTTGGATAAAAAGTTTGTGCTACTCTTGATTAGAAAGCTACAATGACAATCAATGCATTTAAATGAATTATTAATCCGATAAATATTAGTAATACATTGATTGTGATAAATATGAAATTAGCTATTTTGTGTTTATGTAAGGTCAAGGTCATTTATGAAAAATCGTTTTAGCAACAAGAGATTAGAGTGAGAATGTGTGAATGAAAACTGTGTAAAATATTCAACGGTGTACGGCAATTTGTCAATTTTTGAGATCATTCATAGATGAGCTAACAACAGTCAAGGAGCATTTTCCAGAAGTTTTTGCTCATAATCAAGTAAGAAAGCGACTGAGTGTAAGACCAGTTGGCTTTATTGAAATCGGTGACAAGTGACAGTGTTCAGAACTGTTCATTCTGTTTCAAATTAAATAAAAAAAAATGGTTCATCTCACTGTCAGCTCTGTATCACTAAATATGTGAGAATGACACCAACACTGGTGGGAACATCGAAAGTACCACAAAATCAGAGAGAACAACATTCAAATTTGTAAATAGTTTTTCAAATGTTATGTTCTTGATTTGATTTCCTTGATTTACATCTTTGGGTATGTCGATTAATGTGTTCCATCAACTAATATATTCGTCAATTGACTGAACACAAGGAAGTAGAGAAGGGACCCCCATGGAAGCTAGGAACCATTAAACAAGTCTTCTCATTTTTGATTCCTAGATGGAAGGGACCACTGAAGGGGCCACCCAGGATAAAGATTTATGAAATAAATAAATGAATAAAATTATTCGACTTGTACTTTATCCACTTTCAGTGATGACTTGATATTATTATTCAAAAAAAAAAGTTTACATCAAAGAAGTCTGCAAGCTGATGAATAACTTTTTGTAAATTTGAGACCATGAAAAATATTTTTTTTTTATTTTTAAGCTGATTATAATACTATGTTTCACAATTATTATTTCCAGGAAAATTGCAGCTTCCAAATAAAGAAACATGGAGGAGAAATCTGCTTTTGAAGATTCACTATCATTCATACTTAATACAATAGGTAAGATGGTTAAAAGAAAATATATTTTTTTCTCGACCAGAGCAATCTATTTGATGTCCACAAAAACACAATTTACTAAATTTGATATCAAAATTAAACCTTACTATAATTTTTTTCTTTTTTTTCTGTCTTTTCAAATTTATCATTGGAATATATTGTTTTATGTATTCTCATTATTACTTCATGTTTTTATAATGACAACGCTCGGTCAGTTACTCGGTGAGTTACAAGAGGTCGAAAGAAGTTTATTTCGCCAATATGAACGAACATTGCAACAGATCAGTTGTGCAGAAACAAACTGCATTTTTAATCAAACATGTCTGACTGAAGAACTGCTACCTAAATTATTAAAAAAACATATATAGTGCATATGCCTATGGGTTTTACAAAATGATTTAAAACAAAATGCAATGATCGTGTTAATAGATTAAAATAAATAAGGTTTTAAAACATGATTAAAACTGCCAATACTATAATAGATGTTCCAATGAGATTTAAAGCAAAGTATTCCACTTCTTTGCCTCAATATAATTAAAAAGACAGAAAAATTTGAATTCCCCCTGGACTTGAAACATATATTTTACGACTTGACTTACATGTAAATGTGTACAGTATAACTTTTATCTGGGGCAATTTTGTTTTTGATTCTAGATGCAGTTTCACAAGCCAGCTAATAATATTGGTTAAGACACAGCTTTAGAATTAGTGCACATCTGGTTAACATAAGATTTTATTGGTTCTTATAGTATGCATTGTGGAAATACTGAATTTGATGTTCAAAATTTAACATTCCAGGTTCTGATAAGCCTAAAAGAATATCACTTAATATGATAGTGAAACGAAACTTGCCAAAAGAGGCATCATCTTGGCAACATGAACAAATGTAAGTTGTTATTTTTCTTTTTATAAATAATAGATTATAGTTATGAGATTTTTAAAGATAAATTTAAAATTTAGTTGACATGCCTCCTTTTTCTGTTTTTACAAATTATTTTCATTTATGAAATCTGCAAAGGGGTGATTTGAGAGCTTTTGTGTCCGATATAACCTAAACTTAAGAGTAGGTTTGACTTTTATCGGATACAAAACTCACAAATCACCCCATACAGATTTTTTTTTACTCGGATGCAAGTAAGTTATGTTCAACAAAGGACTCATACACATAATTTCAAGTTGATTTGCATTTTGATGCCAGATGGGTACCAAATGAGGAGCACTGATCTTGATATTTTTAAACTTAGATGAATGAAAATTAAGTTGACGTGTCTCCCTTTTTCTGTTTTAAACAATTTATTTTGATGAAATTATAATAATTATCAAAATAATTATTATTAAAACAACTATCATTAAAATAATAATTATCTTTTCAACAAAATGATTTTCCACAGAAGAAAAAGATGGCACTTGAAGAACAATTATTTACTATTTTGATTGTACCAATTTGAAAATGCTTCTGATTTGTGATTTGGTATGAACTTTTTTCTTCCTTTATTTCAGGATAGAAGAACTGAATAAGATAACCCATCTAAGACTAGACAGAGAGAGGATAGCTAACATTGATGATCTGGAGTTACTGGGAACTGCAGTTACTAATGTCTATTTACAACATGTAGGCTAATAACATAATGTTTTGAACTCTTCAAATAATCAGGCAGAATAGCTTAGTTGGTAGAGCTTTGGACTTTCAATCATAAGGTTGGGGTTCGGATCCTGCTCACGCCACAGAGACCGAGATAGCGTCCGGCCTTATGAGCATCACAAGGCTCGGGAAGGATTTAGTATTTTAGTTTGAAGTCTTCAAAATATATTAACAAACTCTTGTAAATCAACATGAGGATATACTTTTCTATTTAGAATTATAAGTCATTCTAAAATATTGTGACTTTTATTCAAATAAGCAATAACATTTTTGAATCAGCAATTGCCATTCCTATATCGTTTTCCAAAGAATTGATGTCGTGTCAATAGTAAAGGTTCAGTTCATAATAAAAACAAGGACTCATCTGAAAACTTTTCTTTTTCAGAATTTGATAAAGAAGATTGAGAACTTGGAATGTCTACAGAACCTACGCTTCCTCACACTGGCAGCCAATAAGATCAGCTGCGTAGAGAATCTCATCAGATTACCTAAATTAGCACTTCTAGATTTGTCCGAAAATGAAATTCAAGATTTCGATATAGGTTGGTTCATGCATGTAAAGTGTTGTAAATACCGTTTCTTCTTTTAAAAATATGGTAGATTTAAGCCTGGGTTTTGTTCAGGTCGAAAAAACTATTGTACTTTGAATGCATTTTTGAACTCTGTATTTTTCGCATGATACACATATTATATAATCTATACAGAGTTTTTTGAAAAGTATAGTTTTTGTATTCAATCTTTTTTCATCCATGAGTTTTCAAAATGTTAAAGTGTCGAAGTGGAATTTAATGAAAACATTATGTCATATTTAGATATTTAGGTTACTCTATAACTGGTTAAATACACGAAAATGTCTTGCTTGATGGAGCTTTATAAGCGTTTTTTCGTATCGGCAAAAAAAAAGCTCTATGGTCAGGCTGCAACTGGTAGAGTAACTGTCCAATAGTCAGCATGATAAAAATTAAAAAACACATAGAAGTTTACTAGGTTACTCTATGTACAACATAGTTTGTAAAATTTTAAAGAGTGAAAAAAATGGAAACATTTGTTTTATAGAGGAGCTGCCCCAGACACTGTCATTCTTGAGTTTCAAAGGTAACCCATGTACAGAACTTACAGATTACAGGTGAACTCATAAATCTTGGTGTTTTTCACTTCTTAGTTTTGTACTATAATCATGGATTCGTTTTCTTTTTACCATCTTGAAAGGATTTTGTATGCACTTTTTAACACCTTTTAAAAATTATATTTTTCAAGTCATAATTTTCCCATGAAGTGAATTATTTGATAATTTTAAGCCAATTCACATTTATCATTACGTAAACTATGAAATAAATAATGATAGTGAAGACTTGAGATACATTTTGGAACAATTGAAGTTGCAGATAAGTTGGTAAGTGTACAACTGTTACGGCCATATCCAACGGTTAATCACAGCCGTGAGATATGGCCGTAACAGTTGGACACGTACCACTTATCTGCAACTTCAATTGTTCCAGAAGGTATCTCTTCACTATCAATATCAGTCATTAATGGAACACAATAACTTACATAGTATGAAATAAATGTTTTTAAACATTTATTAGAATTGATTAAAATCTGTATCTTCTTGTTAAACTCCAGGAAGCGAATCATCCAAGATTTGCCAAAACTGATAATGCTGGATGATGAGAAGGTAACTAAGAAAGAGCGACGAGATGTTGGCTACAATGTATCGAGTGATTCAGAAAGCGAAGATGAAGAAGACGAGGTGGAAGACAGTCAGTCTGCTGAAGGTATTGGTTTAAAAGATGCTCACTCTTGACAAAATTTTCAATTTTATCTGTACAGTGAAACGTAGTGTTTCTTACAAGATCAGATCCTACAAAAATGACAGATTATATTTGTGGATGAGAGTGAGACCATGGCTGTGTGTAATAAGTTTTGAAATTCATAGCCGAGTTTACTAGAGAATTGCCATCAAAGTGTCTTGTTTAAAGGTATAGGCAACTATTTATAGATGTCCTTTAGGATGGTCGGTAATGTTATCATTATGCTAGAAAAATAATTTTAGTGAAAAAATATCTTTTTTGAAAAAAATATTTTTGATATTTTGATCAAAACTGTGATGTCATCGATAGGTCAAAGTACTTCCTGTCATAGCTAACACATTGAAAAATATCATTTTCTCAAATAATTTCAAAATTTGATTTTCAAACAAGAAAATTGCCAAATATGTTTAATGAAGGGATCCAAGCTATACATATATTTGGCAATTTTCTTGTTTGCAATTCAAATTTTGAAATTATTTGAGAAAAATATTTGTTTTCAATGTGTTTAGCTATGACAGGAAGTACTTTGACCTGTCGATGACATCACTGTTTTGATCAAAATTTTTTTTTTTCACTAAAATTGTTTTTTCTAGCATAATGATAACATTACCGACCTTCCTAAAGGACATCTAGAAATAGTTGCCTGTACCTTTAAAAACAAATCAGCCAGCCCATCGATAGCTCAGAACTCTCAATCTTTTAATGGCATACCTGATACCCTACAACTTGTCTCATCAACTTTGCTATGCCTCGTCTTTATTCTATATCGAATTTTAAAAAAGATGCCTTTTCATTACAGAACTTGAAGAATCAATTCAAGATATAGCAGCTCGGATGCTACTTCGTTCTCAGGGTCGCCTCGAAGATTTACTCGACCAACATAAGTCTCGAGTGACAATGTTAGATGACATTCGTGCATCATCAGTCATTCCTCCGGACACAGGACGTATAAGTTCACGATTATCAGATGAACAGGATTCTAGAGCATCGAGTGCAAACTCGGCAAAATTTGGAAATAGAGCAAGTCCCCTACCACCAATAGCAAAAACATGATATCAAAGCAGCTATTTATGGTTTTGTTTGCTGATAGATGACTATCAATGATCAGTGTACATCTTGCACTCAATACAATTCAGAGTGGTGCAAAAGTGAACATACTGAGTTGAAAATTTAATTCATCTCAAATAATTATGAAGAAAGGACAAGCATACGTTATCAGAAAATTGTCAAGCTTGTAAACAGGTGGATTTGAGTAACAATGGCCTTGTGCATGAATTATTTCCATCCAAAACTAAACTTGCAATGATATAATGCATGATGGGTGATATGATGTAAGAAAGATCAGATTGTTATTATTTGCTACTTAAGAATGTGAAATTACCAACTATTGAATGAGGTCAATTGTGTTGGATTGTTTGTTACAAATTGCATCCCAACAGTCATCTGAACGAATAAGTACCCGACTGTGCTTCACCAGGATAACTGAGATCAACTGAAACGTATTAACACTGTGTTTTCAATAACAAATGAAGGTAGTTGTAACAAGTATTGGCAACGAAAAATGATCAAATTGTGTAAAAGATGATGAAATGTCATATTTCAATAATTGATAATTCTAAATTCGTAGGTAACCATGTATGAGTTTTAATATATTTATTATTTTCATCATGAAGTATAAACATGGCCTTGTTTTGAGTGAATAGTTCCGTCCAATTTTCAACTTGTATTGAAACAATGTCAATGACTGGTGATATGTAAGAAAGATCAGAGTGTTGTTATTTTATATATTTATTATTTTTTTTATTTCAAATAAACAATTCCAAACTGCATTGGTTTATAAAATATTGTGTTGGGGTAATCATAACAACCACAGGTACTTTTAACAGTACCAAACAATGACTATATCTTACAACAAAAAGTAACAAAACAGGATTTTAAGTTTCATTGAAAGCATTTAAAATATCTAACCTTTTTTTTTTAACCTAGTGCTGAATTGTATCGATTAGTTGTGCCAAACGTTCTGAGCTTCAAATCACTTCACCACCCAAGCTCCATATTCTATTCTCTTAATTACCCTTTTCAATCACATACGGACCAATAGTACACATATTGACCAAAAGTGCCATTTTAGGGTTAATATCAACATTAATCAAATAAATATCCTGTAAAAGTCACCAAATGACAAATAAAACCAATCATGTAATTGTTCATTTTCTGTTTTGACGAGCCTTTGCTTTCTTCCCCGACGAAGCCCCTTTCTTTGCACCCTTGACAAGATTTG
The DNA here is from genome assembly GCA_028565715.1 of Phoronis pallida. NCBI lineage: Eukaryota > Metazoa > Phoronida > Phoronidae > Phoronis > Phoronis pallida. The sequence continues at coordinate 11,351 of JAOXYC010208461.1, forward strand.
CAAACTGTCCTGTATTCTTGGCTCTTTTCCTGTAAAAGATA
>JAOXYC010208572.1:0-11390 GCA_028565715.1 Phoronis pallida
TCCGTATCTGATGGAGTTAAGAAAGGTGTATTATTTCCTTCACTTATTTCTAATAATGATAATGTCCGTTGCTTGTATGGAGCATTTGTTCAGAGCGCTTTACAATTTTCAACCCACTTTCCACCCAATATATCCATGCTATCGGTTTATTAGCATCTTCTTTCCAATTTCAGAAATAATGGGTCATATAGCGTTTTTACACTCTGCCATGCAACTTCTTATTCTGGTAATATCTACAATTCCCTCTTCCGTTGGTGTAGGTAAGTCTTGCAACAGAAAACGACAAAAAATGCTACGCGCATGCGCCCAAGACTTACTTGAAGGCCACGCGCCTTAATGAGTCCAAAAACGGTACCGGTATTGAATATGTTTACCAATACAAAATCGACAAATCAGCTCTCAATCCTGTTTTGCGATTTGTACACGGGTCTTGGTAAAAATCTATGATTAGTCGACAAACAGTTCATTGAATGCAGCCGTTTTATGGTTTTCCTGAGAATTGCCAACGGTGCCCGGATATCTTACAAGCTAGTTACTGTGTGATTAAATTTAATTTAATTTCGGCACTTGTTTGTATAGGACCATCGAAATGGATATCTCCGTACAGCACAGAGTTGTCAAGTGAAATGCAATGTATTTCCATTTAAGATCAACGAAAGGCAATGCATTTCCATTTAAGATCAACAATACAATTTGAACTCCTTGTATTGTATTTTCATTGCATATATTGGAATTTTGTAATATTTACCCAGATTACCATCCGTGCATCTACCTGAATGACCCGGTGACAGCGGACGAGACACCAGCTGACTGTCTCAAGCCCGGATATGACGACACAAGTATGTTATTTCTACACGTCACATGACGTCTTCCAGTGCATTATTCATATTAAACTTTTAATTTTAAAAAAGGTTAGCCTGGTTTTTAAAGATAGGCCACTGTCTTATGTAAAGGATTTAGGTTTGTTTTGCAAGAACAAACATTAGGCGATAGTATCATTGTTCAAATAATATACACTGATTTAGGATATTTGGCTACTACTAATGCAAACCGTCTTAAGGTGTAGTAGGAGGTTAATTAGCATTACTCTTTCTTTTTCAAATATCTTTTAAGCTACACATTTTCAGCCTATGAAAGTATATATTTTTGAAAACTACGTAATTGGTTTTTTAAAATTTGAACTGTTTAGGTACAAATTAATCCCATTTTAGAAAATAGGCCTGTTTTGGGTGAAAATCTCCTTTTTTCGAATTTGAAAATCAAGATTTACAAAAATGGCTTGAGATAATCTTAATTTTTTATAGTAGACTCTACCACTATAGAACTAAGTGTTTGGTGTCTCAGTTTAGGCGGAAATTTTGCTTGGTGTGCGAGATATGGGTTCTCAAAAATCAAGACTGAATTTTTTTTGACCAAAAATCAAAATATTGAGAGTCTTGATTTTCGAGACTTCATATCTCGTACACCAGGCAATATTTTGGAAAACTGAGACACCATTTACTAGTTCTATATTATAAGAGTATGACCCAAAATTTTCAACGGAATAACTTGAACTATTTTTGAGAATCGGGTGTACCAATTTCAAAATTCCAAAAAGCGGAATTTTCCCCAAAATGGTCATATTTCTGAAAATATGACAATTGGATTTTTAGAAAATATACGATGGAATAACCCCAAATATACAATTAAAATATTTTAAAACAATTGTAGGATTGTTTTAATTAGGAAAACACTGTGTTTTTCGTAAAAAAAGCTTGCTGAAAATTAACCTCCCACATATCCTTAAGGTGGCACATAAAGCAAATTAAAACGATGTTCAAACACCATCAGAAGCTTTTGATGATTAAGCCAGTATAGATTGTTCTCAAGATTTCTAACTCACATACACTTTTTGATCATGTTACAGAGACCACCTTCTTCTGTGACCGTGTGCTCACACTCGGACATCATGACCCTCCATTGTTCAAGGTTATCCACCACAAGAACCCTAACTGGGCCTCGCGGTCTGCGGGCATTAGCAGGGCTAACCAGGCCGGCTATTTCATGCCGAAGATGGACGTTTCGTTAAAAAATGGTTAGGAAAATGTTATTTTTTTGGAAACAATGATGAAGGTATTCTAGAATACAGAAGATTTGGGAAAAAGTTCATCTGACTGGTCAATTTTCAGTCGGATTGAGGTTCATTTGACGCAGTCACTTACATTTAAATTTGTGTAAAATCTTTAAATGTCCTTCCGCCATCTTTGAATCTAATCCAAAAGAAGATTTGCATCAACCATATTTTTGAGCTTTCAACAATTCAATCTCTTCAACAGGCTGGTATATATTCATGAAACCGGGAAGTGACACTGAGTCTTCGACCATACCGAGCACGCTGCCAAAGCGCTACAGCTGTGGCACCGGGGATCCCGTCTATATGCCAGGTACAGTGCAATAATCTCATATCGAGATACATATAGACTTACACTATTAGAAAGTCTTATAATAAAGTTTGAAGATCCATGTATTAATTTACAAGAAACGGGTATACGACGTACGCTAAAATTATATATATTGATAATATGTTACTCTACGTATCTGTGTTGTTCACGTTACCCGCTTGACGTCTCTAGCATCGTAATTTTCACGCTATTATAATTGTATTAATTCGACATGCGCACTACCCAACATGTTGGCGCCTTTTAAATGTTTACTGTTCATTCTTCAATGTTCAAGGATAGACCGAAGTACAAAATACACTTGATGACATTTTATAATGTTTTTTTTTTATGGAGGGCAACGATCGGAGAACTGTTGTATGTACTACAATGTACCTGCACACGATAAAACAACACTTCGTAACTGTATGAGAAGAATCTCCAAAAATTAGCAAACTGACCTGGAGTCATTAGTGTACAACAAAACATGCATAAAGGAAGGCTTGTTGCCCAATCACACAAATAAAAACATAACTGCAGTTTTCAACTAAGAACGTCGTAAAAAGTTGCACTATATTCTGCCTGCGTGCTTCGGGTAGACAATTGTTGAAGAAACATTATTTAAGGGTTCTGGTGATGCTGTTTTAAAATGTTTTAAAATAGTACATGCATCAACACTGAGGGATGCAAAGTTTCTAGTAGTTGTCTGTTGTGACGGTGCTTAGTTTATTCAAATTCTGATTGATGCATTTTTATGTAATCACTCGGACAATAATGTCGCTTCCTTGAAAAAACGATGTAGAACTCAAGGTCGGTTAAGCTGCATGAAAGCCCAAAAATAATCTAGAATTATTTGATTCAGAATTGTGGTCTTTATCCATTTCTATTGCGAAATCGCTAATCGCTTCAATTTTTATTGTAAACATTAAACAGAAAGCATGGCTCCATTTAACTCCACTGACTGAGTTTCCCTCGAACCCGCATTCTAATGCGACCCTAGAAGTCATCATTCCTTATTTTCTAGATGGATTATCGTCAATTGGTAAGGTTGTAAGAAAGGCATTATGCAACTCTTTGGGGGCTTTTTGTCAAAAACGGTCTTATTACAACGTTGTTGACTGTGGAAATGGAATTTCCGCTTATCGGTTATCAGGGATGAAATGGCTTGAAACAGCATTTTGCGTCGGTAAGCTACATGCAGGCCTACTATTAAGGGGATCAACCTTGTTTGACTTGAAATGAAACATTCTGTTCGACAAAAGTTTATCGTATACAGAAATGGTACGCCACAAATACACCAATCTTGCCGACAACACTTGCCCAACTCAATTTATACATGCTTGTTTAAGGCAATTTGAAATGTCTTAGTCGGTCGTAGTTTCTGCAGAGGTTTCTTTTGTCGATGTGACTGAGACTACAATGCTCTGCCAGACTGGTAGGCATACCCAAGGGTATCTCAGTAGAGTTTAAAATGCATCGTTACATTCATCTGAACGAATACCTACCTTCGCTTATTCCTTGTGACTTGATGAAATATCTTTCGGGTGACAAGATAACTGAGATCAACTGTAACAACTATTAGCTTTGTGTTTTCGATAAAGAATGACGGTAGTAACACATATTGGCAACGAAATCAAAATGATTCCTTGCCTTGAGATGTACGTGATTACCTCATTTACACTTAGGCTTCCTCCGGAATGCTTTCGATGTTCCACGTCTTGTCGATATTTTTCAAGCAATCACAAAAATCAGTCATGACAAAGTACTGGAGTAAAAATTGCGACTCATTTATTTTTGACCAACATCGTCTTTCTGATCATTGGGTAAAAACTGTGATTGGCACGGTCTTAGTTTACCAAAGCTAAGGACCCTATATAGAGTGACCTTTAGAAGTCAATATTTCCTATTTACTAGACGGAGTGAACTCAGTGGGTAAGATAGATAAAGAGCGTATATGCACCGCTGTGGGAGAATACTGTAAGAAGAGGAATAATTTAGACCTGGTTAACTGTGGCCACGGAATAGTGGCTTACTTATTAGGACCAGTACTTTGGCGGGAAACTGCATTTTGCATGGGTAAGGTGTACGCGAGAAGCTAATTACTTGCCCGTTGCTTGGAACGAAAACAGTTTTTTGAAAGCATCTTTCCTTTCAAGCAGCCACGGCTAGTTTTGAATGAAAAAAAAATGACACAAATACACTAATCTTGCCAACAGCAATTACTTGACCTATAAAAGAGGAGTTTAACTTTTTTTCTCGAAATTTTCCGATTGCGTCAGTTTGTTGAAGAAATTATGCCATGCAGGTATTCTTGCCTACAAAATAGGAAAAGTCTGAATGGTAAACCAGGTCATCAATCAAACACGCGAAATTACACCAATGAAACCAAGTCCTAAAGTGCACTAGGAAAATAACAATTCACATTTCAAGGCAGAATAAACACCGCGGGTAAGATTTATAGAGAGCGTACAACTCTTTGTGTAAAAAGTTGTTGATAAATTTAGGTTTTGGCCATAGCATACCTGATGATGATTGAGCGTTTTATTATGTGTTTAAATTTCATACAGAGATAAGTACATTCCAATATACAAAAGAATTATTGCCTCCTGTCGTAGAATGGGCCAAATTTCAACAAACAGTTCAGTATACCTAACTTGGCTCTCTACACTATAACATCATTGTTTTGCCATGTACATGTAGGCATTAGCCAGTCAAATTTTACTGATGATGATTGTTGGATAAACCGAAACGTCGACATGTTGATTCTAACGATGGTGACACATTGGATATACAACTTCATAAGAATTAGGAACTCACTATGTACTTTGTATAGTACTTGTAGGCTAAATGTTTATCATTTGTCTTAGGTATCATAATTATTTAGGGATTTTCGTTTTTTGAACACCATATTGATCTTGAATGTTGAGTAAGTGTTGTTAGGCAAGTTGGTGTGTCTGTGCCCACGTTTCAAGATAATAAGTTCTCTTCAAGTTTGCAAGTGTATTCCAAAACACCTTCCGAAAGTTGAAAATACACTTTCAAGTATCTTGACGTGGTACTAACCAAGCTTCTATGAGTTGGTTCATTAAAAAATACGCTTCCATGTTTCCTTCCGGGACTGTTCAAATAACATTTCGGTCCTAGATAAATTGGCTGAATCGGGAAGATCTTCAGGTCTTACAAGATCTCATGCCTTCATCGAGTTTTTTTTTTAATTAGTAGAATTGAATTGGCTGCGTAGTGGTTTGAAACAGTGTTATTTGAAAATCTCACATGGTAGTGAATATCGCTCCTAGAATGCCCATCATAAATCTGCAAACAATTCAATCCGTGAGTTAAACCGCCTAGGAACCGCGAAAGCTTCCTGCATCACACATGCTCTACCTATCTCTATTGTAAGCGTATTCTTTAAGGAATCAGCTCATGTTATTTCAAGCTGGTGTACGTAGTGCACCGACTGTGTTGATCGTTAAAGAATACGCTTTCAATTGCAGGTGATCTTCCGGGAGAGTGGCAAGGTGCCGTCGATCGTCATGCATGTAAGCCACGCTATTACCTCTCAGGATGGGTGAGAACCTGTTATCAAAAAGTAACTGAACTTAAGATCGTCAACTGTGGGAACAATTTAGTATCATACTACCTTGATACAACCGAGGGGTTAAGCAGTGCGTCGTATTGTGTGGGTAAGGCAGTAACACCACTCCGCGGGGCCATACAAACGCAAATGAGTTCCTATAACTACTTAGTTATGCACTAGGATTAGGATCTAGGGGACTGGGAGGAACTTTTTTTATTTTCTGAAAATTTCCTACAAATTGGTTTCTAACTCAGCATGTTTTTGAGATCACCCGACAGTTTCTATCTCTCCATTGACATGAGCTTTTTGATACAAAATGTGATGCGTATTTTTTGATTGATCAACTCGTGTTGTTGTACTAACTCCATTTATCGTTTTGTTTTGCATTTTCTTATTCAAATGCTATTGAAAACATTTCTTTCGAATATTTAAGCTAGGTAATAAGCCCGGGGGGGCACAGACAAAAAATCCCGGGACGCTTGTTTAAGAAAAAAAACGCGTGAAAGGGTAGCTTTTTCGGGATACCGGCGCGTAACGCGCGATACGCGCTTAGGGTATGTTTTCAGCCTTTTTTGGCAATAAGGGTACCTTTTTTCAGGGCCGGCCATTCCGTTTGGGTATGATTTCTGAGCAGGCATTTCACGCGTTTAGGGTCTCAAATCGCCAATGAGGAAAATCTCTCCACTCTGAACATTTCACTCCATTAGGGTCACCTTTTCAGGTTTTTCACTCTGACTGGGTATTTTTTTTTGCTGTCGGGTCTATTTTTAAAAGCTGTTCTTAAACATGCGTACCGGAATTTTAAGTCTGTGCCCCCCGGGATAATAAGCGTTTGAAAACAGTTTTTAAGTAACCAAGACATGAGAAATGAAAAAATTGTAAAACAGAACATACTTCCTTTTTGTTTGATAAAACTGCCCGAGTTTTGAATTGTTATTTCATGTACAATGTTAAAAACAATTTTGTCTTACCTTAAACGCATCATATTGACTAAACATTGTTATTTTCTTACAGGCGATCACAAGTTATGTCCAACAGGCCTAGTTTCACCGACAGGGTTCACCCCTCACTGCAAAAGTAAGTAAACTAACCTTACGACCTTCAATGAACCCTGAAATAGGCTTATCAAGACTTGTTGTGGCTGAAAATGGTGTCAATGACAACGTGGTTCACTTGATCACTATCCGATGTTTGATTTATTGCATATAAAGTGTAAATTGGGAAATTTTTCTGCCTGCACGCTCAGTTTGGTGTACAATTTATCTACAACTCTCTATAAAGCTAGTATAGTATAACAACGTTATAAATAGTCCTCAAGTCATGACAACAATTATGCTTGAATCCAATTGCAAGGTACTTGTCCCAATCCTACTATCAACAACGGGACGTTCTCACCCGGGAGTGGATGGAACCAGCAATATCTAAAGGGCGATGAAATAGACGTGATATGCAATCCAGGTTTCATGACAGACGTGCTAAAGATAAGATGCAGGGCTAGATCGAAATGGAGGCCCTCACCCAGTACTTGTATCGGTGAGCTTTTTATGTTGGTTCATTGCATGTTGAGCAAACAAAAAGGGGTGTGAATTTATGACCACGGACAGCCCATCAATTAATTGAGCGATATCTTTTTGATGTAGTAGCCTCTCGTTTTCAAAGGTTTTCGAGAAAATCAAAAAAAATGTTTCTCTTTGAATTATAACTTGTTTTAGTCCGTATTCTATCTGGACATAAATGTATGTTATCCTACTGTGAATGATAAAAAACTCACAATCGTCGATTTACTAGTTAGTGTGAGACTGTCTGAGTTTTTCAGAAAGCGTTCTTTATATAACGTACGCAATCCCAACGAAGTATAGTGTTCTTTCTCAGAACTTTCTTTAATTAACCAATCGCTGACGGACCTTAAAAAACTGTTTTCCGTTTAATTTGACACTTGGCTAACTCGAAGTTTTCACTTAATCTTTGTTACATACCAGATGTTTTATGGTTGCTTTACCGTTTCAGCCACGTGTACCAAACCGGATATACATGGAAGCGTCATAAAAACATTCTTCGCACGTGACGGATACATTACAGTGGGCGATTCTATAGCGGTGCAATGTGAAAATGGATACCAGCTGGACGGGCCTGAGACTGCAAAATGTCTTTTGAGTGGCTTGTGGACTAGGCTGCCACTATGCAAAGGTTATTGCGCTTTCAAGTTCCTTTCCTTTGTTAATTTACGTGAGTGACTGGGGCGAAACTCATTACGCCATACTCCCACATTACCAAGCTTGCTATATACTTCGTTAAATAAATATAGATTATACAATGATTCTTGGGTTATTAAACGTATTATGAGGCCCGATGGACTCACAATAAGTTAATCACCAAAGATCATTGTATAATCTATTTATACCTTACTTTAAACGAAGTTTGTATGGCTCATAAGACTGCCAAAAGTTGAACATTTCTTTGCTTTTTTATGTAGACTTATCACGTGAATAGTACGTCATCGTTAACGTCATTGGTCATACTCTAAACACATAAACTTTGACGTTGTTTCTAACAATGGCCAGGTGGTCTAGTGGATAAAGACGCTGCATCCAAACTCTAAAAATAAAAAAAGTCGGACTGGATCGATTCTTACTAATCTCAAAACAATGTTCTCACCTTTTCATTATTAAACGTACGTTCAATAACTGAATGGTTTATTGAACGGTGTTATTTCGAGGAAAGTGCCTAAAGTTAGGTATATCTTATTTTATGTGGTAAATTGTATAGCAAGATCGTTACTGGGGAGTATGGCGTAATGGGTTGTGCCTCAGTTACTCACGTATATGAACCATTTTCCAAACCCTACACAGTGGTTTTTTGAAGTATTAGCCACTGAGGCATTTTTCTGCACTCTTCTTATCGAAAATTTTAAGATAGAATTTAAATGGATAAAAGTATATACTCTGTACTGTTCAAAGAAATATTTTTTGTTCACCTGTGATATTATTGCTACACTATAATGACTGCCTGGTCTCATGCCAAGGCCACTGGTTATCAATGATTTGGGAAGTAAAGAAGGACTGTGGAAAGATATACAGTTAACGTTTTTTTAGAACTCTTATCCTTTTGCCTAGCCACATATTTACTTATAGTTTGTGTTCGCAATATGGGCGCGTTTTGTCTTCTAGTCAACACTTTGTGGCGTTTTCTTTGCCGCCCATCTATCCAGAGATGTTGTATTCATTGTTTAGTTCTTATTTTCCGCCATTTAATAAATGACCTTTCACACACTACAACACTATTGTTCCTCTGGATACATAGCTCGTCGGTCAGTGGAACGATTATCAATAGAATTTAAGAATTAAATGAATTGATGAGAGTGTAGCACCTGTAACTTAACTCATTATGTCATAACTGTAACCCTTTTTCAATCAAGGTCACGTGACATATCGGTCTCTCACTTGGCAATCATCTATACGACAAGACGCGATGCGTATTTCTCCGATTTTTTTTAACTCGACTTCAGTTTACCACCTCCCACCCTATGAATTTTCTGTTATCATGCCTTGATGATTGTTGTTATATGTAATTTATTTTATGGCGGCGTTTTCTTTGCCAGAGATGTTGTATTAATTGTTTTGTTCTTATTTTCCGTCATTTTAATAAATGGCTTTTCACACACTACAACACTTGTTTCTCTGGATACATAGCTCGTCGGTCAGTGGAACGATCATAAATATAAATGTTTTGTTTCAGCGAATTGTGAAGCAACGATTATACGAAATGGCCGGCTGACGGGTGTTGAACCGTATTACCAGGGTGACCGGGTGACTGTAGTATGTGACAAGGGGTATGGACTGCACGGTGCAGCTACACTTACCTGCCAGTATGACCGGCGGTGGAACCATCGATGGCCGTCTTGCCGAGGTATATGATTTTTACTGAAATTTCCATACCCCAAACTAATCTAAAACTGAGCAATGAACCGTTGCCATAAATCATTACCAGTTGTCTATAAACTGTAGCCCAAAGTTTTATCCTACTCACGGGAGTAAATGATAGTTTGAGATATTAGTTATCTCATTCTAGGACTTAGTAGCCTCGTTCCCAAGCCCAAACGCGGGGGGGTCGCCCAACCCAGATACTCTCGAAGACAAAATTGCGGTCTGGGGACGAGACTAAGGACTTAGTTGCCTACTGCTGTTTGCCACGAGGTGACGCTCCAGTTGTCACCAGGCGGGAAAAAAACGGACTGTAACCAAAACTCTTTGACTAGGGTACAAACGTCTCATATCGCAAATAAACATGTCTCATTCAAGATTCGGGCAAACATAACGTTGCTATTGATCACATTTCCGTACCTAAGAGCACATTTTATAATTCTAGTGTGTACATTTATTTTAAAGAGGAGTGTCGTCCACCACTCGTCGACAACTCACAGTTATCAGGAAGTCCTCCGTACGTACCTTTATCTGTGGTTAACATACGATGTTCCCCTGGTTATGTACTAGTCGGAAGTGGCGTCATGCGGTGTGAGGCGGGAATGGTTTGGGATCATCCGGAACCTACATGTAAAAGTGCGTTGATATTTGTATGCCATGGTTGCTTCGTGATATTTCAAGTTTCGAGTTTCCCCATTGGGACTATTTTCTTATATGGTCAAGACTTAATCTCAAGCAAATTGCGCAAACCAATCATTTTATAAAATCAATAAAAAAGATAAAGAGAACCCTAGGAGTAATATGAAGTTCAAGCTGGGTAGGAAATCGAATGACCACTTTAGGTTTTTTCTGATTCAGTTAACTTATTTGATAGTGTACTAAAATAATCTGTGTAGGTGGTGCTTATCTAGCTTGAATTTAGCATACATTGCCCTTCAGTTAAGTCTTTAGATCGAGCGTCAGAAATCTATACGACGCATTTTCCAGAAATCTGTCAACCAATAGACATTGGGAATCAAGGAGCTCTCGTGGATACAACTGGTGCAGCGCCATCTAGGTTTCTGGAAGGCGAGGTGGCGAATGTAGTGTGCCCTAGCGGTTACCATCCACAACCTGTTGCAAAGATGATGTGTGGACCAGATGGTCGCTGGCCTGTGACACCGTTCTGTAAATGTATGTAATTCTAACCATTGTTAACCTAATATCCTTACACTCGTGATTAAAATCATGAAGAAAACAAACACCAGGGAGGGTATATACAAATAAAAATCATTATGATTCGCCTTTGAACCTTACAGATATAACTTGCAAGCGGCCTGTCATACTCAACATAGACGTGTCTCGTATTGGTGCCCTGAATTATAACCTCGGGGATGAGCTTGTTGTATCATGTCTACCAGGTTATCGTCTCAACGGCTCTAACCTTGTAGTGTGTCAAGTCAACTCAGGGTGGGGCATGCTACCGAACTGTGTTGG
>JAOXYC010208683.1:0-16891 GCA_028565715.1 Phoronis pallida
GTTTTGCACCAACTTCAATCTCGCTCCTGAAAGTGACACTCTCTTTGGATTCATCAGATTTGTCTTCATCGCTGGATATGTAGGCAGCTCTTATGTTCTGTCGTAGCTGCTCAAGCTCTGCAATGATGTCAGTGGTCTGCTCCCGAATCTCACTTTGTTGCGCCACAGCAAAACATGGAGGTGATCGTACATCAACTGAGGCGGATGACATCACAGATTCAGATGCTTCCTCACTGTCTGGTACATATTCATATGCTGAAAAGATTAAGAAAAATTAAGTATTCAACTGCATTGTACTGAAACATTTGAAAAAAATTAACTTTGTATATAAAGTGACCAAAAATCTGCTAAAATATTTTTACAAAGAAAAAATATCAACATACTTCATCAAATAATAAGAACATAAAACACATTTAAACCGGTTACATTTAAATCAAAGACAGTAGCTTTTGAACCTTGTTCTTCAACGGGTTATAATATAACCGGTATGGAGTGTTTTATGTTTTTATTATTTTATCATACCAGTCCTCAACGAATCATTTTATCATAGTTTGTCAAATTCTGAACTCAAAATTGCAAGTAAGGATTGATAAAAATATTTTGGCAAGAAATGTACTTGAAAAATACCTCAAGACACTCTTTTTTAAAAGTAGTATCATAAAAACAGATACAGCTTATTTCAACATAAAATTACAATGTTTTCCTTCCATTGATGTTTTCAAACTATCAAATAAATGAACATTAATGGTTTTAAAGAATTAGAAGTTTCTCAACTTACATTCCACTTCCAGTGTAGCCACAGTGTCGGCCATTCCCACAGGGTTCTCAGCCACACACTTGTATTCACCAGCATCGCCAGGGAACACTTCCACAATGAGAAGCGTACACAGTCCAGACTCTTCAACATGTTTCAGATGGAAATCCTGGTTCTCTTCAATAACCTTCCCATCATGGTACCATGTGACCTTAGGGATTGGTTTACCTTTGACCTCACATGTGAATTTAACCTCTTCGCCATCCATTACTTTGACTGAGCTTAGTGACCAGACAAAGACTGGTGGGGTTTGGGTAGGTTCAGATGGGACAGTGGTGTCCTCCTCAGGTTCTGAGTCAGCTGCATATACCTCAAGGTCCATTTGGAATTGGGTCTTCTCTAGAGCCTCCTGAATTTCTGGAGAGAGTGGTTTGACCGCTGCGATCTCAAGAGCCTCAACAGGTGTCTTGAAGCCTTCCTCCTCAGAACTTGACTCTGCAGCAGCTGAAAGACGGTTTTGGTCAATTAAGTTGTGGTTTTTGTGAAGCATTACTTTGAATTGAATAATTCATTTGAAACAGTGGTTGTATTTTCAAGGAACAAATTATTGATTTCATTGCAAGATGGGATATGACTTGCAGCACATTAGTTTTAAAGTTTGAAAACTATTAAAAATTAATGTAATTTTTATAGTTTTATTATAGCGTTTTTGCTAAATGTCTATAAAAAAACATATGGTAAGCGTAATTTAGAATGAGTTCACTTAGAAAACAAAACTGTTAACGAACATATTAAGCCCAAGCAGACAACTGCTTGGTGATCTAGAGTTGTATTGTATATTTCATTATGTTAACAACCATTATTATAAAATCTATGACTCACCAATGACATTGAGAGAGCAGGAAGTTGAAGCCACTCCAGCCTCATTCTCAACTTGACACAGATAGTCTCCTGCATCGTCTGGGAAAACCTCAGCAACTTCCAACACACTAGACGACTCATCGGTGATGACCACAAAATCTCCTTTCTGCTTGATAGGCTTGGTATTATGGTACCACTTCACGTCATGTGGCGCTGATTCTGGTTTAAACTCAACTCGGAATTTGATTCGCTCACCATCTGTCACCGTCATGGGCTCAAGAGGTAATGTAATCTCTGGAGCGATTGATTCTGGTTTGAGTTCCTCAATTTGTGATGTCTCGTCAGTGAATTTTTGTTGCTGTTGCTGAAGTGCCATGGCAAGTTTCTTAGCTTCCTCCACATGGAACTGGAAGGACTGTGCCACCTGTTCCTCAGAAACGCCGGCTGTTTCATCAGCACCCACTGTGAATTGGAATGATGTTTCCTCCTCAACTGGGGCTGACTCATCAATTCCTGCCTCCATTGTGAATACAAATTCCTCTGGTTCTTCTGGTGCTGGAAAGAATGAAAAGACAAATTTGAGACTAATTGAGGATTTCAATAGACTAGTGCATATATTTTGATGGAAATGGTGTGACTTTATTGGAACAGAAAGTTTTTTTTTCTGAATAAAAGATATTATTAATGTTACGAAAAGATGCTCCTTTTGGCTACCCTTTGACCAACCTCAATGAGAAGTTAAGATTTTATCTCAACAAAAAGTAAAATTTGTGTTACAAAACTGCATTCTTTAATTTCATTTTGCAGTTGATAGAATGTCAAAAACTAAATTTCAAAAAATGTACAAAATCAATTATCTACAGAGGTTGTATAAAACATCCAACAATTCGGGGACAACACTTACCATTAACATGGAGGATGGACTTTGATGTAGCTTCCCCAAGTTCATTCTCACATTTGCATACATATTCCCCAGCATCTTGGGGCTGAACATTTGATAGTGTCAGGGTACATACACCATTGTTGAACATGACTTCATGACGTGAACTGGGGATGATTTCTGTGCTGTTGTGAAGCCATGATGTGGCTGGCATTGGCTCAGCTTCAAATGTGCATTCGAAACTGAAAAATAACATGACGGGTAAATAAGAATTCTGCATTTACTTAGCAATTGGCAGTACTCATGGTACAATTCTGGGAATTCAATTTGCAAAAATTATTGTGTTATATGAGAACATTGCATGGTAAAAGTAACTCCGTGCCGACAGTCAATACTTATCAGGTTTGAGCAAAACATGTTGTTATTTATTATTATTATTTATTATTATTATGAAGTTCATAATTAAAGGAAATGAAAGCAGAACTAATCTCTCACAAACCATTTATTATTACGATTATTCATTAAATTGTTACTGTATTGCTTGTATTCAATCATTTCGTTGAATGTGAATTAATTTCAGAAGTCAAATAACAATGAGTAACACATACATCACAGTTTGACCAACATTAGCCTCCTTTCCTGCTACCATGTGTACAGTATATAATATTTATCAAGGTGCATTAATTCAAGAACTGTAACAACATAAAACCGTAATAACATTGAGTAACACATACATGACAGTTTGACCAACATTAGCTTCCTTTCTTGGTGTCATGTGTACGGTGCAGATTGGTGACTTCTCAACCACTGTAGTGTGTTCCTCTCTCAGTGCACCCTCATCTATCACTGTCTCGTGCTTCTGGCGGGTGACGGTGGTTGTGGTGCCAATGATCTGGGCTCCGGGAGCTGAAATGAATAAGATCCGAACATCTTTACATGTGAATTTCATGAACAAAATACACAGCGTTTTCACTGATAACTCCATATTATTCAAATATTTACAATATATACATAAAGGAACTGACGTTTCACAGCTCTATACTAGCTGCATTCTCAAAGTAAAATGAAAAATGGGTTGGGTTGATTTACAACGAAAACTAGCGGGAATACAATAATTGATCAATTTCACCACAATTGAATGTTATATGATGAAAGAGATTTGTTAAGTGGTGCGTTTAGTGAATGAATGAATAGACTCTCTTTGATAAGTAATCGGATTTTGTAATTGTCTCGTTCAAGAATCTGAAGAATCGAGAAATCAATTGAGTGCCCAGTATTCATCATGTGTTGAAAGAGGGCGCTATTTTCACTCGATTTATGTTCTTTAATTCGTTGACTAGGTAATCTGACTAATTCTTACATAAAAATCAGTACATTGTTTACAATTGAATTTCATAAATGGTAAGTAGAAAAGTCTACTGAACTAGAAGGACAAAGTTTTCAGTCGCAACACAATTTTTAACTGAAATGATAATTTTGTTGTTTGTAAATTTTTTAAAATTTCCTTTTCCATAATTTTTTTAATTAATATTCAAATTAAAAGAATTATTCAAAAAAGAAATACTTACGCAATACAACAACATTTGCAGAAATGGTTGCCTTGCCAACAGTGTTCTCAGCTTGCACAGCGTAAACAACCCCATCTTCAGGAACAACTTTGGAAATCTTCAGAGTTGCCTCCCCTGTCTCCGGATTAAATGTGCTCTCCACACGATCCGACATTGGCAAGACTTCACTTTCCCGTAACCACAGTATCTTGGGCATGGGTTTGCCAGTGACAGTACAAGAGAAGAGGACGTCATCACCTTCAGTCACTGCCTGTGGCTGAATTGGGGTTGTGAATTTTGGTGGTTCTTCGTCGGAGTCTTCTAGGATGTGTTGCTGGAAAACTTTAACGATTTCTACAGAGGATTCATCAGAGCTTTTGATATCTTGAGTAGTGTCCATACGGAACTCGACTGATTGTGCTGGTCGTCCGTCGACAGTTTCCTGAGTTGTAGCTTCTGTTGTCTGAATGACTAGCTCAGTGGATAGCTCTTCTGTAATATAAAACATGCAAGTTATAAAATAATGTGATTGGGTAACTATTGTGCAATCATTATGAAGTGTGAGTCGCCTAAAATTCCATTTAACCAACCGTTCTGAAAGACATATCACAGTATTAAATAGTAGAGTTTGTTTTCCACTTAAATTAATAATTGGTATAGTCAAAACAAATAGACATTCTCCTCAATCAATAAAGCACTTACCAACAACTTCAAGATTGGCAGCAGACTGTGCTGTACCAGCAGGGTTAGACGCTCGGCAAGCATATATACCACGGTCGTTAGGTAGAACACCCAGAATCATCAGCGTACAGACACCACTATCCCTGTTATAGGTTGTCGTTACAGCTTCGGTAGTCTCAATAACGGTTTCCTCGTGGTACCATGTGATGTCTGGCATGGGTTTACCCGACACGACGCATTTCAAGATAACATCTTCACCATCTTTGACAGAGACTGGTTGCAGTTTCTCGACGAATGTTGGTGAAACTATGTCGTCAATCTCTGTAAGTTCATGGACTTCTTGAGTAGGGATGAGAATTGCTTTTGGCTCTTCTGAAATAAATAGATTAAATACTTTAATCTTTATCTTCCAATCCATATGACAACCTGCTTTGCTTTGAAATGTGCCTTTTACAATTATTGCTTCTCAACTCTTTTTTGAATCTTCATTGTGAATTCAACTGAAGATATCCATCTTTAAAAAATGTCAAATTCTACCAAACTCACCTTGAACAATGAGGTTAGCAGAAGACCTGCTCTTTCCTTCAGAGTTCACAACCTCACAGACATAGATTCCGGCATCATCCGGACCCACTCCATAAATCACCAGCTGGCACACACCAGTATCTGAATTATATGTAGTCGTCACTCTCTCAGAAGTTTCAACAATGGTCTCATCTTGGTACCATCTGATGAGAGGTTCTGGTTTGGCTTCCACAACACAAGTCATTGTAGCATCTTCACCGGGTCGTACTGCGATAGGCTGTAGGAGCTGGGTGAAGGTTGGTGCCATGCGCTCTTCACGTTGTACCATTTGAGTGGTCTCTGTCGTCTTGATGACAATGGTTTGCTCAACTGGTGCAACTGTAAATGAGAGGGAATGAAGTTTAGAATATCTTAAAGCTGAGCAAAATATACATGCATGTGCCATTTCTCTTAATACAAATTCATTTTGAATATTCTTTATGACTAAAAAATGTTTTGGTGATGTTTAATTTTTTCATTTATCAAAGTTTGCATAACAAAAATATTTCTCTTATTATGAGAATTTCAATAGAAAACAGCATTCATAGTACAAACCATTTTTGAGGAAATGGAGAAAAAATGTGACTAATTGTAGAAATTGGCAGAGAAAAGAAATAAAACCCTTACCATCGACAACCAAGTTAGCAGTGACTCTTGACTTTCCAGCAGGGTTGACTGCCTCCAGGGTGTACAAGCCTTGATGCTCAGGCAACACACCTGAGATAACCAGTGTACAGACACCTGTGTCTCTATTATAGGTCGTTGTCACGGTTTCTGTTGTCTCGACGACGGTCTCATTATGGTACCATGTGATCAGTGGTTCAGGTTCGGCCTCGACTACAGCCATGAATGTGACTTCATCGCCCTCTGTAGCTGATTGAGGGTGGATTGGAACAGTGAATGTGGGCGCTTGTCGAGGTTCAATGTCAGTGGTCTGGATGACTTCGGTGGTCTTCATGGAGACTGTTTCAGTAACCTCTTCTGGAGCTGAAATTTATTAACAGGAATTGGTTAGTGGCACAGCTTCCATTGTCAAAATTACAAGCAATTTTTAACACAAAGAAATTTAATTAAAAGAGAACTATTTTCCATCCAACAAACATCAAAGAAACACGATGTCCAACAACTGGTTTGTATGATAGTGCCAAAAAATGCTCACATAAATAGATGCATGACAAAAACAGTCATTTCATTACTTTTCATCAGAAATAACAGATCCTGAACAGTTTCAGGTCATCTCACAACAAGATTAAAGATTTGTTATTCAGTTTGATGTATTTCAGACCAATCGTCCAAGATGTTAAAACGGGTAACTTGAAACCATGGATGAAACTGAGTCAAACATTTTGTAGTATAAGGTAAATTTCAAACCATTACAACCGGGTGTAAGTTGGGGATCTTCTCCCCCTATGAATTTTGAATTCCTTTGGAATGCAACTACAGAATACTAAGACAAATGAATCTCACCTTCTACAACTAGATTAGCAGACACTCTTGTCTTGCCAGCTGGGTTGAAAGCCTCCACAGTATAGATACCCTGGTGTTCAGGCAGCACTCCCCTTATTTCTAGAGTACATACGCCAGTATCTCTGTTATACGTAGTTGTCACGGTTTCCGTTGTCTCGACGATCGTCTCATTATGATACCACTTTATCTGTGGCATGGGTTCACCCTCGACGATACACATGAATGTGACGTCATCTCCGAGTTTGTTCACCTGGGGATGGATCTGGACACTGAATGATGGTGCCTGTTCCATGGGTCCTGCTGGGGCTTCAGCTGGTCGAACTGTGGAAGAGGAAATCATAACAATGTGACTTTTACAAGTGAATGATATACTATTGGGGTTTAGAATGACATTTAGTATGAGCACAACACATCACCATCATTCAATGGGGTTCTTGCAAAATTTGTACAAAAATCAGTGTTCAACTTATTTGATATAATTTAATGAAACAGTTCTGATCTGTAATATTTGATCATACAAAAAGTTTTAACAAGGACAAAACCTCTTATGGTAACGATTCCAAAAATTGTGTTTTTAACCTAAACATTTTTGAAGTATTTCTTAAAAACATTGCTAAAACTTACTTTCAACAACCAGATTGGC
Source organism: Phoronis pallida (assembly GCA_028565715.1). Taxonomy (NCBI): domain Eukaryota; kingdom Metazoa; phylum Phoronida; family Phoronidae; genus Phoronis; species Phoronis pallida. The sequence goes on from JAOXYC010208683.1 coordinate 7,398, forward strand.
GGACACTCTTGTAGTACCAACGGGATTGCTAGCCTGGACAGTATACACTCCTTGGTCCTCTGGACGTACATTCATCAACACAAGCGTACAAACACCCGTATCCGTGCTATATGTTGTGGTAACAGTATCCGTGGTGATGACCTCCTTCTCTTCATGATACCATGTGATCTTAGGCATTGGTTCGGCGTCAACAATACACATGAAGGTGACCTCATCGCCATCAGTCGCCACTTGAGGCTGGATGGGTACGGTGAAGATTGGTGCACGCTGGACATGTGTCTCTTGGGTGACTTCATGTGTCTTGATAGAGAAGGTTTGCTCAGTGACTTGAGGCTCTGCGGAAAAAATAGTTGTTGATTAAACGCCCTCAAGAAGATAAGACGGGCTATACTTATTTAGGGAACTCAGATCATTGAAAAAAGTACAGATGATCTTCAAGTAACATCTGCTGTTATTTTGGCAGATTGATGTTTCACTATTGACTATGTAAACCGGATATGAAATATTAAACCTTGATGTAACACGACATGAAACCAGGTTGAGGATTTCTGAGTGTATCAAGTTCCCAAAAGTGTTCATTGCTTTTTATTTTCTACATTGCATAATTCCATCATATTCCAGACCCAACAACAATATTTTGCAGTATACAAACTTCACTTATGAAGAAAAAATAGTAAGACTTGCCCTTTACTTACCATTAACAATGAGGTTAGCAGACACTCTTGCTATGCCAACAGGGTTCTCAGCTTCACATGTGTAAACACCTCTGTCTTCAGGTAGCACACCTTCAATGGTCAATGTACACATGCCCGTTTCTCTACTAAATGTAGTGGTAATAGTTTCATTCTCCTCAATGATCGTCTCATCCTGGTACCACCTGATGGTAGGCTCTGGCTCGGCCAGGATGCGGCAAGTGAAGACGCATCTACCACCATCATCAATGATGACAGGCTCCATTGGCTCTGTAAACTCTGGTGCAATGATTTTCTGGATGGTGACGTCTGCTGTGTCTGATGGGACAGCTTGCAGGTCAACAGTGACAATTTCTTGCACAACATCCTGGGAGAAATGGATAATTTGCTTTTAATGATTCAGAAACATTGTCACAAGTAATGCTATTGTATCACAAGAAAATGAAATTAATTACACTTTTTAAAGTATATCTAGAACAATGTTGAAATATTTGCTTTTCTTTTCATTTCTTTTTGAAAAAAAATAGTTTAGACTTACAGTCTCTGAGCTGTGAACATTGCATTATTTGTGCTTGATTATGGAATCTTGCAGCATTTTTTAGAAATTTGATGAACTTCTTAAATGCTTTAAAGTGTGTGAAGGCATGCAAAGCATTGGGCTGCAAGCCGAAAAGAATCAATCGCTATACTATAATTTTACAGTGAGCAAGCATCTTTGTGAAAAATATCTGAAACCCAGAATCATCAAGATCAACATGCATTTTCCAATACCTCTGTATCTGTGGAATCTTCAGGTTGTTGTTGTTCAGTGATTTGTGTATCAACTGTGAAGGTGATCTGTTCAGAGGTGGGTTGATCAAGGGTGGGTTCCTCAGAGGTGGGTTGTAAGAGGATCGGTTGCTCCGAGGTGGGTTGCTCTTGTGCGGGTTCCTCAGAGGTGGGTTGTAAGAGGATTGGTTCCCCAGGTTGCTCATGAGTGGGTTCCTCAGAGGTAGGTGTTACAAGGACTGGTTGCTTGGAGGTGGGCTGTTCTTTTGTGGGTTCCTCAGCAGTTGGTTGTACTAGGATTGGTTGCTCAGATGTGGATTGAACAAGGATGGGTTTTTCAGAGGTGGGTTGCTCTGGGGCAAGCTTTTCTGGGGTAGGCTCGGCAGGGGTAGGTTGCTCCTAGAATGCAAAGTGGGTGAATAGTGGTTGGTGAAGGTGAGTAAACAATATAAGCAAAGAACTAGTGTTACATTATTGTGATGTTTTCATTCTCGTGAAATGTGAATCTGGTACTGTTTTTAGCATGCCATATAGAAAAAACTCAATATCCAAAGACATGAAATATTCTTTTTCACCTGAAGAAGGTGTTCCAGTCAAGACAAGAAAATGTTTCAAGGTGAACATGATTAAAGTTCTCAATGGATTTTGGCTGAAGGTGGTGAGAAAAAATGCACATCCAGTGAAAGGTGATTTACAGTGTTAACAAATATTCCATTTCATTTACCTGTCGCCCCAATGCCACCTTGAACTCTACCGGTTCAGGCAGGACCTCCTTATGTTCTGTAGTCATCACATGTTCATGAGTCACAACCAAATGAGGTTTAGGTTCCATCACCTGAAGAGATGCTGAACAAACCGCTTCACCACTCGGATTTGTGGCCACACATCTGTAATCTGCAGTGTCTTCCGGGAAGCACTCTACGATATGAAGATTTGATACGCCAGTTTCTGGGTTGTATGTGATGAGAAAATCTTCATTTCGGTCAAGGTTCTTCTCGCCTTGGAACCATGAGAGTTTTGGTGCAGGGCGGCCTCTGACCTCAACAGTAAAGACTACTTCGTCACCATCATTGGCAGTGACTGGTTCAATGGTGCGGACAAACTCTGGAGGCTCCATTGGCTGAGGTTGCTCAACTTCACCTGATAAGAAACAAATGACGATATAATGAACAAGAAATTGGTGTTTAATCGTCAACTTAAGTAACCTTGATGGAATGCCAACACAATTTGTAAAATGGAAACTTTGGCAACAGTCAAATATATAGTTATATCAATTCAATGTAAGAAATTGAGATATTTGCTGCAAGGAAACAAAACAGCCACAATAACCATATAAACAGCTTTTATACACAATAATGGGAAGACCAACATTAACATACCTGATACATAAAGTGTAGTAGTGCTAAGTGCCTCGACACCATCAGATACAGCACGACAGGTGTACTCTCCTGTGTCCTGTGGTCCGACCTCAATGATGAGAAGTATAGCTCGGCCCTCATGGAATGAGATGTCGTAGTGAGGTGATGGCTCAATCTCAATACCATTCACATACCAGCAGACAGTTGGTATGGGGATAGCATCAACCAGGCACTCAAGTCTAGAAAATAATCAGTATTGAAAATCATTGGTTCGTCAATATTTCTGTATTCTGATGATCAATAAGAATGAAAAAACAATTATTTCAAATTCTTAACACACAACTTCAGAAGTATGCATGAATATTGTCAAATTCATCATAACAACTTTAGAAGGTTTTGGATGTAGGTTGGCTGCCATTGTAAGGCCTGGCACCCATGTGTATTATGTTCTTGCCAACAGTGAATAGAATGAAAAATCCCAAATCTTGATTCTCACCTGGCTATACCTCGTACAGGTACATTAATCTCTGGTTGGAGAGGTGATTTGAAGGTAGGCTTGACCTTCTCAGGCTGCAATGGTGCCTCAGGCTGGACAGCTGGTCCAGTCAGTTGAATGGTGGCCTCAGTCACATCAGGTTCAACCAATTCAACTTCCATCTGAGTGGCTGTATAATGGATGAATAGATATTTTTGATTTATTTGAGGTACAATATTAACAAATAGCCTAAGGGTAAATTTGAAAAGACAAAAAAATTGACTGTGAATCAAACCAATGTCTCCTTTTTGCTAGACAATGTTGTACATATTCTAATTCAAAGACCATCAAGATCATGAAAGTCTGCAAATTGAATCACAGTGATTGCTTAATTTTCAATGATAAAATGAATACAGAAGATCGTAAAAATGGACAAACCCCTGACGAGGTGATTATTTGCTTATGCCAAATCTAGATCTTTACATTGACTTGTAGTGCTCATATTAGTTTTAACAAATGCATTCTCCAACATCCAAATCCATCAATGTTCTGAATCACCAAATTTGCTTCACAATATCTCAAGATTTACCATTCTTTTTCATATACTTACGTTTACAGATAAGAGTGGTGCGACATGTCGTCTCTCCAAGTTCATTTTCAGCCTTCAGAATGTATTCGCCCTCATCCTCAAGCTGTACATTCTGAATGACCAGCGTGATGACGCGGTTCTCCAGTAGAACTTGGTGTTTCTCTGATGGCTGGATCATGACCCCATTCACATACCATGTAATCTTTGGTGGTGGATATGCATCGATCTCACAGATCAGTCTGCAAATGGAGACAACAATATGTAAGTCAAAGTATGGATAAACGTCTTTCAAACCGTTTGTATCAACCTTATGGATAAAATAACGAAAACATGCGTTGTGTTTTTTCTGCTAAGTCAAAGAAATTGTATTGACAAAACTTTGTCACAAAATTCGTTAAAAATACAACGATTCTTTGCATTTACAGTCTTTATTAGATTCTTCTCGTAAGAAGAAATGCAAAGAATCGTCGTATTTTTAACGAATTTTGTGTCAACGAGAAACTACTGCCTGTTTTCACCAACACAACTTTGTATAGAGGTATTGTGAATGGAGTGCTTCTGAACAGCAACTCGCATTGATTACAGGAAAGTTCTGGCATAGGTATTCTTTTTCAAACATCATTTAGGCAAAATCTGGCACAGAACTCTGAAACAAATCGAAATCTTCCTCTGTCTCTAATAAAAAACTGAGGAGAGATTGTCTCATGATGTAATCTTAATAATTCTGCAGAGAAAATCAATACTTTAATGGCTGACTTCATCCAATACCTACCTTACTTCTTGACCAGGTGAAACTTCTCTTTGAGGAGAGAGTGCTTTAGCAAACTCTGGAGGAATCATTCGGACCTCAATCTCCTGTGGCATGGTGTCGGCTATAGGGAACACCTCCTCAACCTCAGACAGCACTGTAACATATGGAATCACGGTCCAATGAGCAAAACACGTTAATTTACCAGCAATATTTGAATTTTATTATAATAGTTTTTGACCTGAAGAAAAAAGTGAAGGCAAATGTCCATGGTAAATAACGTTTCGGATTTATTCACAAATCCATTATTTTTTTCTTCAATTTTATTCTTGAATTTTATTGCACTTAGTAAACAGGAAAGTGCCAACATGTATTGAAATGGCGATCATATGACTGTGTGAAACCAAGCCAATTACACGATCTTTGGAAAGTCACTTTGTTGTAGTTTAGTTTACATAGTCATCATAAGGCAAATGAGAATACTTAATATTGCCAGTTGAATGCTAAGCTTGACAGTAAGCATCAGAATTTGTACCCAAGAATTTAAAGCAAAATTAACAAGTGTTAAATATACTCACATGTTGAAAGCCATGCAGTTAAAGCCAATCGTCATGCCTCAGCAAACCACATGCGGTAGTTCCCTCTGGTGTTGGTGAGTAAAACTAAGGCTACTCTAAAGTGTTAGATGCTATTGGTCTAGATGTGATAAACTAAGTAAAGACTGTCAAGTGACGTGGGAGGTTAGCAGTTTATGAAAGGAATAGGGGTTTTGAAAAGAAGTTTTCAAGTGCGAACATTTAATTTTTGAATAATTGTCTTTGCGAGAAAAGTGTTTTTGGATACAAAACATAGTTTAGACTTTAAATAGAGAGTGATTTCAAAGAAGTAAAGAAATAGCAAAAAAAAGTGAACTTCCGAATATGATAAGAAATTGAGGACAAATACAGAGCAATTTCAGCAAAAAAAGAATTGGAAAAAGTAATGTACGGTAGTTGTCTAAGAGACATTAGGAACTATTAACGTTTTACAAATGACCATGCTGCGACAGTAACATTAAGCAGACAAATTACTAAACAAAACAATACTAAGCAAAGTACAACTATCTTAGTTTACAATCTTGAGATTCATGACAATAAAGTGATATGTACAATAAAATCCTATAAAAAAACATCCATGCAAAAGCAGGATCTAAAATCACACATAAAAAATAAAAATCATAACTAAGCACTATAAAAATTGAAAACATAAAATTATCACAGAACATTTTAACATCCAAAAATAGAGAAACACACAATCATAACAGGAAAAAATTCTCCTTAAAAGCACACAAATGCCTTGAAAAGCAACCAAACATACTTCAATATCAAACATACACCCTATCTTTCATCCTCATTTTCATCCACGCTAGTAGTAAACTTGGCATGCTAATGATCATAACTTGGCAATGCAATTAAAATCTGCTTCAATCCGATGGTGAGATATTGCAAGCGTTCATTTATACCTGATACAAGGAGTTGTGCAGAACATTCTGCAAAGCCGGCTTCATTGCGAGCCTGGCATGTAAATATACCAGCGTCTTCAGGGAAGGCTTCACGGATTACCAGAGTGACGAGTTCTCCTTGCTTAGTGATCTGGAAGAAAGAAGAGATTATTTAGTGTTGACTCAAGGAAAGATAAAAATTTAGTGGAGATGAAAATGTTTTCCTACACTAAAAGAATTCTTGAAAAATATCATGTTGTTCTAATCTAAATTTCAGTTTAATTGATTTATTTTTTCATACGCAATCACTGTTCAATTTAGAAAAACAAAAAATCACAAAACAAATTCCTCAACCATTTTTTTCTTTTACCACTGACTGAAACATTATTCTCCAGATGAATTTAATCACTTTCTGGGAAAACTACTTTCAAATTCAGATTCATTTCACCAAGTATGAATGATACATTGCAATGGCCAAGGATGTGTGAGACAAATATTTGCAACTCAAATCTCACCATGAAATCGGGAGATGGACGAATGACATCACTCTCCCTCATCCAGACCACTTCAGGCTCAGGTTTGCCAGAGACGGCAGCAATGAAGCGGGCTTCATTTCCTTCTGGAATATCTAGGTGGGAGATGGGTCTTGTGAACCTTGGCGGCTCCATCGGCTCCACAACTGGTTCTGGTTCGGGAGCAAAGATGGCTGCAATGGAATGAAGATAATCAGACGTCTAGACAATGAATTATGATGAAATAATAATTGATGCCAAAATCTAATAATTCGAAAATTAAATGAAAACATTTAATATTCATTACTTTATTATTAAGAAGCATGAACATTCATTCGATTAATGACTGACTTTTAAGAAAGGAAAGGCCCTTTAAAAAACTCTTGTCAAGAAAAGTACAGTGTCGTTATTTAAAAATTATACTATTAGCACTTTTATGCATTGTTTTTTGGTTTTTTGGTTTTTAGCACAGAAAATAGTATGGGCTGGATAGCTCAGTTGGTAGAGCATCTGACCAACAATCAGGGAGACCTGGGTTCAATTCCCAGCTCAATTCCGATTTTTTCTTTCTTTTCAAATTTGTCAATTTTCACTAACAATGACATTAATTCAATTCCAATAATATATCAATTTCCTTACGTTGGACTTTCAGGCTAGCAACCAAAGACACTTCCCCAGCAGGATTGACAGCCATACAGCGGTAAGTACCCTCATCCTCAGGGAAGGCTTCAGCTATTCTCAGTGTGTGCTGGTCACCAACGGACTCCATCTTGAAATATTTGGACGGTTTGATGGCCTGGTTGTCAACGAACCATGTGACCATAGGAGCTGAAATAAAAGTAAGAGTTTATTACACCAAAATCTGTTTGTCAGCAAAAATTGCATCATAAGTATCAAAAATCCATGAAAGGAAAACCAAAGTTACGTATTTTTGATTTTTCTTTGGAATTGAAGAATAACAAATCGAAGAGAGATAACAAAAAAAATTAAATCTATACAGGCAACCATATGGCTAAATCACTTGTACCCCCTAATCTAATCCTAATGACAGGAATATTTTCTAAAAAACATGTCATGGCTTAACTGGGTCCGCAGACGATGTGCCTTTCTTGTTGGCAAAAATTACTGTTACTGTTATACATCGCTACTTACGAATGTGAAATTATCAACTTTTGAATGAGGTCGAGTGCGTTGGATTTTGTGTTACAAATTGTATCCTCACATTCATCTGAATGATTTAATACCTTCGCTTATTCCGGAAATCTCTATACAGGCGGTCAATGTATTGAAATACCTCGACATGAGGTAACTGAGATCAACTGTAACGTTTTAACATCGTGTTTTCGATAAAGAATGAAGGTACTTACAAGAATTAGTAAAGAAAAATGATCAAATTGATAAAAGAAACGGATGAAAACGTCGTATTTCAATAATTGATAATTCTACATTTCGTAAGTAGCGATGTATGAGTTTAATAAGAAAAAGATGAACTAACCTGGTTGGCCTGGTATCTTGCAGGTGAAGACTGCTGGTTTCCCCTCTTCAATCTCCTGATGCTTCATTGGCTGCACAACAGTTGGTTTCACCATCGGCTCCTCTTGTGGTGCCGGCATTGGTTTGGGCAATGTGGGAGGAGCCTCCTGTTTAAGAGCTGAAAACCAACAGAATTCCATTTGTTGGTGGCAAAGTAATGAAGGAGTGTCACACATGTTTTCAAGAACATTGGACAGATGCAGCTTATCAAACTTTCTCCTAGCATTTGTTAGGAGACACTATTGAAGAATTGAAGCTATGGTGGCCTAACAACCTCTGTCACCTCAAACACATTACCAACAATCAAGACTAACCAATGTTTAACTAAACACTGGTTATCTTTTTCTATGAAACTGAGCCCTGAAAACTAAAATTAAGAATAAATAGATACCAGCATGGACTAAACACCAGTTTATTCAAGAGGACCATGAGAGTTAAAGAAATTATACCTAAACACTTAACTCACGACACAGATTTTTGAACTTACGTTGAATCTCCAATGTTGCGGTACATGTGGTACGTCCCTCAGGGTTGAGTGCTGTACATTCATAAATGCCTGCATCTTCTGGTTGGACTTCATATATCAGCAGTGTGTGATGCTCCTCTTCTGATAGGAACTTCCAACGTTTCGTCTCCTTAAGCTGTACGGAGTCCTGCAGACAAAAGATTAGGAAATTAATACTTTATATTAAGATATGAATTGAAAACAAGAATATTCTACTTTTTTGAAAAATGAAATGTGACTCAACTTTGAAGAATGATTAGTATATCAAAGGCTTTAGAGATATCTATAAAAGCCCTGCCTTAATTGACATCAAACAGCAAATGTCATCTTTTCTGTACAAAAAGGAAAAGGTTGAATGATAAAACCAAGTATCACTATCTTTAATCTTGTGGCCATTCTTCAAATACATAAAGCCATGATGAGGGATTTAAATTAAACATAACTACAAACCATTTTGTAAAAATAAATCATGAAAAGTCAATTTACCTTGCTCCAGAACACTTGGGGTTTAGGCTTGGCACTGATCTGGCACACTAGGGAGACTGGTTCACCAACAACTGCCTTCAGATCTTGCACCATACTTCTGAAGACTGGTGCCACCTTCTCCTCCTTGACCTCTGCTGGTTTGACGATGAGTTTAGACTTGCTCTGAATCATACCGTAGGGATTGTATGCCTTCACCATAAACATACCCTCGTCTTCTCGGAACACTTCAGGGATGAAGAGAGTGCTTCTGTGTGGTCCAGTGCTCACCTAAAAGAACGTGGAACAATGAGTTAATATCAGAGGGAACACAATAGAACACTCGGAACACTTCAGGGATGAAGAGAGTGC
>JAOXYC010208684.1:0-11390 GCA_028565715.1 Phoronis pallida
TGGAGAAACTACGTCTGAGTAATGATACCAGTGGTGACTGGCATGCTGTACAGGAGAGGATTGATAATGTTAAGGTATTATTCATCATTACCTAAAATATAATAAACCTGTTTTGACTGTGTGTAATCAAGGCTTATTTTCAGTAAATGTTTTTTTGTTTCGAGCTAGATGGTAAACAATTGTTGAGGTCAAGGGAAAAAAATCATAGTTTTAAAAACAATTTTCGATATATTACTCATATCATCATCAGGCCAGTAAACAGTCAACCAGTAAAATCTGAGTTGGGAAGAGAAACATAGGTGCAATGCTCAATCAAGCTAGGCAAGGCATTGATCTCATGGTTCAGATTCTGTATAACTGTTATGTTATTCATTGTGACCTTTATGATAAAATAACTAACTGTCCATGGGCTCTCAATACCAATGCAGCAAGATGCAAAAACCAACAAGAATAAGAAAATGAGTATTTATTTTCAATGTATACTAAAATGAAACACTCATGTCTATTTCAGGAAATCACAGCGAGCCTTGAGACAGGTGTCCAACACTTGAACCGTGTCTGTGATCTGTGTGAGAAAGTCACAGCCAACACAACACTACAAGAGAAACAGGACTATGAACAACAAGTGGTTGATCTGAAATCTGACTGGGACCAACTGACTAGTGATATTGATGCTTGTCGCAAACTGCTGCACGGCTGTCTTGCCAAGTATGTTAATTGTTTGTAGTTAAATTGATTTCTTCATTATTTAATCAATGCAATAGTATGTCTGTTTGGATACAACCAGAGGTCATGTGTTGATAATCGGGTTGAAGACTAGAAATGTTGTGGCCTGTTTTAGCTGCAATTGGTAAGGATATTAAACTATCCCAGTAGATCCCATTTCATTCAGTGGTAATTATTTTTTATCATCTTATTAAGAGCTGTGTAGTCACCATTGTTATCCTTTATATTGAAGAACCAGATGCTGGCAATAAGCAGTTCCATTTTTTCTTCTTTTATATCTCAAGGCTGTATATGATATGTTTGTTGTCTTCACTTTCATTTTGATTATCAACAAAATTGTTTCTCTTACAGATGGAATGCCTATGAGGAATGCCACGGTGGTTTCATCAAGTGGTTGGCAGAGGTTGAAGACACTCTCTCTATCCCACCACAACCCAAGCCTGAGCTCCTAGCCAAGAAGGCCCAGTGTGATCGGTACAAGACTCTACACAATGATATCGAGGACCACATGGTAGATCTGGAGACACTGAGGACCAAAGTGAAAGTCCTGGAGACAGCTACAGGAAATCCTGACGTTGTTGAGGTGTTTGATGGCATTGAAAGTAGATATGAGAATGCCAAGGAGAAATGTGAGGTAAATCTTGTCAAAAGGTATAGGTTATGGTTCCACTTGTAAAGCTTCTTGTGATTGGCAATTTCCAATATTTTGAAATTAAAACTAAAAAATGATTTTACAAAAATAGTTACGCAATTTGGTGGCTCTCTACCTAATGAGTCAGTCTAGTCAGATCAAACACCAAGAAGTTAAGTCGTATGTTTTCAGATGTGTTTTAACTTAAAAGTTCTAGATTACAATAATAATGAAATATTGTGTACGTGAAAAACATTTTATGTCTTTTATTGAATATCTCTTTGTCTTTATAATCCTTCACCTTAATCCACTAATACCATTGTAGAAACATCTGGAGTTGATCCAGGGTGTGAGTGAACGCCACCAGTCCTACCAAGAGTGTCTACAGGATGCTGAGAAATGGATCCTACAGACTTCATTTAAGTTGATGTCACATAATACACTCAATACAAGTACTATGGAGTTGACTCAGCAACAACTGGCAAAGCATAATGTAAGTCATTCCAATATTAAATAATCTGTAATTATACCGTTCCACTTAATTAATTGAACTAAGATGGTTCACTTAAGCAGCACACTGGGGTAAATTTGTCCTGCTTCAGGGAGTTGTTTTTGATGAGAGTTTGCATATACTAGGACCTTGAGTCTGTTCAATAATCCAGTGTTTTACTGTTCAATAAAAAGAGGCTCTGTTTTTGTCAAAACCAAAACAATTTGCTGTCAATGGAAATCAGTAGAGATTGTGGTAGCTGTTCTAAAATGATTCTCCATATGAAAATGAATAACGTCAAACATCAAAAAATGTGCTTGGGTTTAAAGTATATGTGAATGCATTAGTATTGCGTTTTCAAAAATGTTAGAGGTATATTATTTAACACATAATTTTTCTCCAGAACTTGATAAAGGACATCCAGACCCACAAGAAGGCTGTAGCTGAGTGTACCACTAAAGGCCAGGAGTTGATGGAGGCTAGTCGAGACCAGCCTCAGTTGGTGGAACAAATCAGAAAACAGCTCTCTAATCTAGATGATAGTTTTCTATCGTTACAAGCTACTGCTGAGCAAATTAGGGTAAGGCATTGATACTAATCTAAGCTTACACTCACTGAAAATCTCTTCTCACACAGGCCCAGTGACCCTGGACAAATATTATCCATGCAGATTTAACCTCAGGCGATTGGCCCTTGGATATTATTTACCAAATTGTTTATTAATTAATACACTTTTCAATGTAACTATTCTGCATCTGAAATATTGCCAACCTCTTAAATCCAGAGGGAGAAGAATCTCTATGACAAAAATTATCAATAACTTGTTCTTATTACTTTTCCATTGACACTCACATCTTTTTTCAATATTAAATTTCCTCTGATGCATTGCATTTGGTTTGTAGCTTGTGTTAACTCAAAATAAAACTTAACTGCACTTTTTTCCAAACAGGTGTGCCTGGACTTTTTTGACTTAAAATATTACTGAAACTGTGGGTACATGGGTTACCACTAACTGCTTGTTTGTTCTCGGTCTATTTGATAACAATTCCTCAAAAATGTCCAATTTTTTATGTAGAACGTGATTTGTTAAACTTTTGTGGTTTGATATGTGACTGCATAATAATTGCAAACCGAGAACCGGCCTTAAAGCTAATATTGTGTGAGAGTGTACGAGACCAAAATGGAGTCTCAATTTTTGGATTTTGCTAAAAGCATGTAGAGTGAAAATTGTGATTTGGCTGTAGTTTTCAATTCCCCACAAAACCCGTATCCATGTGTTTTTTGTTTCGTCCGCACACATCAGGCACACCCTTGTCAATTTATATGGAAATTCAAAACCACTGTCATCACAACCACAGTTCTCAGTGGTATAAATGGTGAGTTTAGTCCAGTATTGTGGCTACTTTGTTGGTGGAGTGGTTGTTGTGTATTTTCTTTGATCTGGTTCTAAGAAACAAAAAACGTTTTACTCAGAAAATTTAATTTAACCTTTTATTGTCAAAATCTATACCATTCTTGAAGTAAATCCAACAGTTTGTTCATTGTCAATTTTTCGTAATTATCATTTTCTAGAAGCAATCCTTTTCCCTAGGATCTACAGGAGTCTGTTGGGTGTGTTACTGTTATTCCCATTAGAATCCAGCAACCTTCAACATGATCAATGTCCTCCTTCCACCAATTTGGGTTGCATGCTCTAATAGCATAGAGTACGTTTAAGCTGATATTTATTTTTGATAAATTTAATATCAATCCTTGCCCAGTTATATAGACTCACTCACAGTGACGTTTTCTCTTTTCTAGGGTCGTTTGGAAGAGATTCTCACCAGATGGAGTGACTATCTGCAGCTGTTACTGGACACGGATGAGTACCTGACCAGTGAAGTTGCTAAGGAGATATCAGCACATATACCTGTCACACCAAACTCATTCAACCATGCACAAGATATTGAGTCTGAAATGAAGGTAATGATTAGTCGGCAAGGAAATCCACACATTCTTTTAAAACCAAATTGTTACAAGGGGATTAGCAAAATTTCAGTAACTGGATGATCAACTGTTTTATTTGTAACAATTAATTTGTGTAGTTAATTATTAGTTAGAGGCTCATGTGACAACATGTTTTTATTTTTGTTTAAATTAATTTTTGCATTATAAGAAGAAGCAGGCTTGAGTATTACATACTTCTGAAAACGTATTTATTTCCATCAAATTATCAAAAAATAGAGAATTCTACATGTATGTGACTATTCAAGTATTTTAAAGCTGTGAATATTTGTTGAAATTATGCTTTCTTCTCAATCTTTAGGAACTTCTAAACAAGCTGCTGGCTAAGAAACATGAAGTTGCCACTGCATGTCGTAAATGTGAGAACACAGGCAGTATGGAGAGTCTTGATCAGTTAGACTCCATTCTGGATTCTGAAGTGACTAAACATGCTGACAAGGTCAATGATGAACTTCGAGATGACATTGAGAAGGTTTGTATGAGTTTTTACATCAGTGTGACTTTTCTGTATTTGACAAAAAAATATTAAATTGATATCGGAAGCCTCAAATTAACAAATTCTGTGTATGTGTGGTGTGATATTGTACAATATTCCTTTCTTAGATTGCCTTTATGGTATTTAAATTAATGCTAATGCTGTTCTTTTCTTGAGAAATTCTAATTAATGTAATGGTAATTGAATGTTTGGGTTAAACTAATTGGGTTTCTTTTGCCAGGTTGAAAACATTCTTGATGATTTGAAAGATCTGATTGGTCAGTGGGAAACCTTTGAGATGTCAAGAAACCACCTCTCTGATTGGCTGCATAACAAGCAATCAGAAGTTGATGAGATGACTCAGAGACCGGCCAAGCTACATGTGACTGCCGCTCAACTTGAGATTAACCAATGCAGGGTAGGGTTAAATGGTATTTAATCTAAAGTCAGTTGGGTTAAGGATATCCGTAATATCTTCTTAATTCTCTGTTCTTGAACAGCATTCGTTCTATAGATAGATATTGTTAGGATAAAAACAGAGGGCCTGGTGTTTGGTCAATAATCACCCAGCTGTGGTCTGTTCTGATTTGTTGGACACCATAATCTGAACACTTAAACCAAAACCAATTTAGATTGACTTATTGCATTGTTTGTGCTTGATCAAAATAGTAATGAAAAAAAAATCTTGCACTATTAAAAAATAATGCTTAGTATACCATCCAATCATCTTTAGAATCATAATTTGTTTACCAAAAAGGTACAACCATGTTGATTATCAAAATTTGAACGTCATTCCTTTCTCACAACATTTTATATCATATCTGAAAATTTATTTACCAGGAGTTACTTGACACCATCCAAAATAAAGAGGCCACGTTTGACAACCTTGAGGCCAAATACGAGTCCCTCACCCAACATGCAAAACTCACCGACCCAGAGTTACCCACGCTTCGAGATCTGTGGCAGAAACTCGTCGCCCGCCTCGAAACACACCAAGCTGATAGAGAGAACTTCCTGACTGTGTGTAAAGACTATCACAACAACCAGTCAAAGCTTGATGACAACTTGGAACGTTACTCTCAGGAACTGCAGAAGATCGAGAGAGATGAGGCTTCGGATTTGGTTGAGAAACTTGACCAACTCAAGGTATGTTGAAAATAGTGATAATAAATAAAAAAAATTAAGTAATTTCGACAGTTTTTTGGTGGGAAAAAATCTGGCAGCAAAAATAAAAAATTGCATAGAAGGGAGTTTTAACCCATAGACTGGGATAACGTAATTCTGCCAGATTTTTGTGCTTTACATAGGGAGAGACCAGCTGAACACTAGTGCCGTCTAGTATGCACACGAGTAGTAAATCTGTGACTAACTCACACACACACACACTATCTTGTACACATGCGTGATTGACAAACTCAGATGACTGCTAAATTACTCATTCAATACTAAATCTTGATGCTTCTCACATTTAGATTTTTTTCTGGAATTCTGTCCAGGATTCATTAAATGTTTTTGAGATTGTTTTGTTGAATTGTCGGACTTTCCATTTGCGTGTCGGAATTTAGAGGTGTTTAACAGTCACTGTGTGCATCTTGAGAAAGTTCTAATTGTCTGTGTGTTTTAGTCACAATGCTCCAAGGTAGTGCTTAATGCCAAAGGTTTCTCTTAATATTTCTGGTTGGAATTTCCCATAGTTAGTGCATGCACATTTTATTTTCAATTTATTGTATAATTTATGAGAGAAAAAAATTTTATATGTTGTGCACAATTTCTGTTCAAGACTTGACCATGATTTATTTTTCAAGAAGCACCTCTTTGGGACAGTGCTAAACATTTTTTACAAAGTTGAATAGAAAACTGTCCTATTCGATTGGAATTGGATCAATTAGTTCATCAATCCAAATGATATTTTTGCTTTGTAGACGTGTAGACGCACATTTTGCTTGATATAACAGAAAATATTTTTTCCTGATACTTCAACAAAGTTTATCAAAAACAAATGGACCATCATATTTAGCAAAACATGTTTGAACTTGTAGGTTCTACCAACTTATACTTATATTGAAGTCATGGTAACATTACGACAAAAATTAAGAAATCAATAAAAAAAGAAATTATTTCAACTTGTCTCTCATTAAACAATTGATTAAAAAATGAATTGGCAACTTTGCGAATTGTGTTATTCTTCACATTGCAGCAGTTAATTTGTATTCACTATTTATGAACTATACAACCATGCAGTTTTTTGGTGGCTTGTTTTTTTTCTCAAAGACTGTTGTCTGCATGACTGACTAATATGTCTGTGACTAAAACAACTGAAACAGATTAAGTATTCGATGGAGATATGTACAAATCAGAACAATAAAAATAACCTCACTTGATGCGTATGGTATGGATAGAGTGCTGCAAGAACATAGATTTGGTAGGTTTCACTTATTGCTGACTGAAAAATGTGTTCAATCAAACAAAAGGTGATAGCTTCTTGATCTTGTGAAAAATTGTAATTGATGTGTTATTGTATAGATGAACTTAGAAAACAAGTCTTAGTTTGTTACAAAATTGAAGCAATTTACACTTTGTATATAAACTTATGACACTTTGAAAAATTGTATTAATTTCTTTTTATTTGTTATGCATGATATGTTATATTACATTAAACTTACAAGTGTTGTTATTTGTTCAGTATCGTGTATATTTTTCTTATGCTTAGCTTGATCTACTGATTCTTACTAATCACTTAGTTATTTCAACACTAATTTACTAACTGTCTGTGTGTAATCTTATCTGAGTGGCACAATCTTTCCATTACTAATCGGAACTTATTTAGTTTGCAAAATGCTTTATAAAATAACGGCTTACATGTTTATGCTAGTGTGACACCAGAATGTAAAAATATCATATCAAAAAGGATAAATTCTCATGGAAATTCAAAGAAATTTTCTTTATTTTTGCTAAATCGTGGTTGCTTCTAACAAAACTTTCTGGTGTCATACATTTGAATTTTCTGATTTAATATTAAAACGTAACAATGATATTGATAGTTCTAAGCTTTTTAATAGCATGGTCTCTTTTATTTGCCAATAGAATGCAATTTAATTTGAAAATTGTTTATTTTTTTAAGTAAACTAAATGCATGATTTTATATAGTGTATGATAGATAGCTTATGCCATGCTTAAACTTTATGTTAACTGCTCTTATTTTCTTTTTAAACATGATTCTTTAATTTACGATTAGCTCTACTTGAGATAATAACATTTTCTGCATCTTGGCTAATAATACAAAACTTTCCTCAGGTCTATTTCTGACATTTCTTGACATGCTTATCGAAATACCAACAAACAAGCTTTAAATTATTTCAATCAGTACCTCTGTAAACCAAAAAATTCTTGTTATCTTTGATTATTAATGGTGAGCAAATTAAAAAAAATTAAATGAACTTTAATGCTAAACCACTGACAACACCACTTTTTTATCCCTTCCTGTTTGAACACATTGCACTTTAAACACCTTTGATTCCCTTTCTACATCAGAGTGTGGCATGAGCTATCAAATTAAGTCATTGTGTATTTCATGAAGGATGTCTACCTCCCAATCATTTTTAGAATTTGCCTCTTAAAAAGTTGTTGGCATACTTGGATGATGAAAATCATTGTTCATGAAAAAAAAAACGTTTCAACCAACATCTACTATTTGAAAAAAGTGGTTTAATGATTTGACTCGCATACTGTAATTGATACAAAAAGAGTTTTTAATTTTCATTGGAAATATGTGAAAAGCTCATTTTTATTCCTAAAAACAAAATAATTGCCAAAATAGATATTTTTCAAAATGGAAGATTTCTTGTTGATCATGGAATACACAATCAGCATGTAAGAACCTTTGTTGCATGTCAGTCTGTTAACCCAACACTTTGTGTACAGAGTCCTCGCATGATGCACACTTTGGCTACACAAACCGCAAACAGTCAAGCTACACAGACTTCTGGGAAATCACCTACGAGTCGCGTCCGGCTTTTCAATGACTCATCGACACAAATGGACAGAAAGTCACTCATAGATGGCATTGATGGAGATGATAGATTGAATAGTTCACATGATTTTGATAGGTCACCTTTGAGTAGGTCACGTGGGTCAAATAGATCTCGTTTATCAGATAGCATGAATTTTAAGAAAGATGGTGCCAATGGTTTAATGTACGATAGTGATGAATCAGGTTTAGGGGCCACAATGTATTCTACTCAATCCACTCAGGTAGGACGAGACAGTCGCATATCTAATCCAGGTTCAGGCCCAGCAATGCATTCACCACAATCAAAACATTCAAGACAAGACCATACACCACCTTTGTCTTCACGGCATCTGCATCCTGAGTTAGACATTCCTTCGGTTGTTGGTAGTCATCCAAATTCAGGATTTACAAACGACTTCCAGAACCTTCCAAACTCATTGCAGTCCACAATGTTAAACGCAAGTGGTCCATTATCAACACAAGATACATTTCTTCCAAGTAGTTTATTGCAGCCAACAGAAAGCCCAAATCTGTCTACTTTGCAGCATACTTCTCCTAGATCTATTCTGAACAGGTCTGGTCATATCCTTTCACCTCGTAATGATGCCAATGTTGATGGAGCGTCTCTATTCAATCTTACACCACCTGATAACTCTCAAGCTCCAAATGTGACTTCTGTTAGTACAGACATGATGCCCAGCTTGTACAACCATCCCACTCAGACACCAAGCCTGGAGAGAAGAGATGTTCACCAACAAACCAGACTCCATAGTGAAACTACGTCTACTCAGACTCGTATTGGCCAAAACTCTACTGCCTGTCAGACACCAAGCAACAGGGACACAACAGGTTCACAAACTACCAAAGCTGAGAAACGGTTAACACCTGAAGAGATTCAGGATATTATAAGGCGATTGAAAGCAAAAAATGATAAATTGTCTAAGACAAGCTCTGTAGCAAGCTCGGATATGGTTCATATCAGTCCAGAACGCATAAAAGTGATGAGGCGAAACCTTAAGGCCAAAAATGATGAACTTGAGGAGTTCCAACAAAAGCATAGTACTGTTGACACCCAGACACCATATCATGCTGAAACACAAACACCTACTCATACTGCAACACAAACTAAATCCAGCAAAAGAAAAGCATTGGAGAATTTGTTGAGCAGTGTCAAGGATTTGAAGAAGGATTTGGCTGAACGTAACCGCAGGTATGAAAACTCCAACTCTTTTGGAGGAATAAGCATGAGAGAGACATCTGATGATGATTCTGACCTAGGAATGACTGGAGCAACAGGAGGAAGGTCCCCTTCACCATCTGTGAGAAGGACACTGACTCCAGCATATGACCACAGTCCAAGATCATATCGCTCCCCACGGTCGCCATCTCCTGGTCGCATCCCTAGATCTCCTCATCGTGCCACAACCAAAGCAGAGCGTCCTCTATCACCACACAGATCCCCAAGTCCACAGAGAGCTTACCCATCAAGGTACTCACCATCCTCCCCTCTCAGGTCTCCTGGCAACCCATTGTCGCCACGTAGACCATATTCTGGTCTAGACAGCAGTTTTAACTCCACTCTACAGTCGCCATATTCTGTATATAGATCACCCCTCCCTAACCACTACCCTGCATCTCCTTCACCAGTTGTCTCCCCTATCTCACCCCATCACCACCCTCCATCCCTTCCTCTTCCACCCCCACCTCCACAGTATATTACCTCCCCACAGCCTCCTCCAGTTGCTATGGTCACCATTCCCCAGCAACCAGTTGCCATGACACCTGTTGCCATGCCTGTTATTCAGCCTGTTACTGTCCTACCCGTGCCACGTCCTAAGCAAATGAATGTGAAACATTTTTACAGAGTTTATAAAAAGATGTAGTTTTTATATGATATAGATTTTTTATCAGACAGATATTGTACTTCATATTATTTTGTAATATATTCTTTAGACTTTTTTATACTATTTGTAATGCCTTATTAAAACATTTTGAAAAGTGTAACTTTTTATATTATGTGTATTTTGATATAACGTTTTAGAAATTGTAAATATTTAGTGGATGCATAGAAACTTAGTATTTAGAATTTTGCACAAGATCTCAATTTTACCGTGTGTGCCAAAATCACAATATCGTAGATTTTATTTATTTTGCCATCTTGATGATAATATAAAGTTTTGATTGTTGCTTTATTTAATTTAATATTGTATTTATTTTGCTTTATTTTTGTTATCAATCTTAATTTATATTTTCTGTATGTGAATGTACTATAACCATTGTTATGATTGGCATTTTTAAAATGCAAGATGTTAATGTTTTATATTGTTCATGAGGCGTTACTAAGATTTTGTCAAAAGTTTATTTGATATTGTAGATGCTATTTTTAAAGCATTGGGTAGTTTTTTATGTTTTGCCTTAAAATATTTACATTCCAAAATTTGATTTTATTATTTTATTAAAATATTTTGAAATTTTACTAGATTGTGTGATGAATTTATATAGTACTAGGTATTTAGTTGCCTTTAGATTTTTAAAACATGTTTAGTTTTTTATTCACATGAAGCTATCACCTTTTGTAAGAAGAATGTGTTTGTCAATAAATTTACACACAAATGCACAAATAAACCAAACATTTAGTTTTTATTGATTTTCTGATTTACTACCACAAGGCTGATTCTATGCCTTTAATGGTTTGGAAAATAGACACCTTTGTTTTTATGCATTGTGCCACAACTGATAAAGTGCAGTTAAATTGATTATTGATGCCAGGTTCAAATTTGCTTTTACCCGTTTGACTCAATGTGTACAACCAACTACTTGCATTAAAAATGCTCAACAGTCATTTTCACATAAAATGTCTCGTTTTCTTTCTCTGAACAAATTTTAGTTCACATCAAGTTCCTTGACATTTTCACATGAGAAAATATTTTGGGATCAAAAAGAAAATTCACCAATCTACATTGTATAACTTTATTGCCATTAAATCATAATAATCCACTGCAACAATTTACAGTAATGGTTGCTAAGGACATTAAAATTAGGTAGCATTGTCAAT
>JAOXYC010208795.1:0-11384 GCA_028565715.1 Phoronis pallida
ACGCTTGGTTAAAGGCCATCGAATGCATGTCCACAAGTACAGACGCATTTGTTTTTCACAGTCTTTCCAAGTCAGTTTTGCTGCATTGGGTCCCCGGGGACACATTCATTTGAAGCACTGCTAATTCAACGTGATACCATTGGTAGCAGTTGCGGTCGTTATTAGATTAGATCGCTGGTCGATCGTGATGTGGGTAGGCTGTGATTGTATGACCAGTCCTTTCCCCCGAGACTGGACGTAACAATATGATTCATGTCGTGTTCGACACTGTAACTCATTAAATGCCCTGTGTACTATGGGTTGTATGACAATATTACGATTTGAATAACTGGAATTGTTTTCAATTATTATCACCTTTTAACAAATCTTTTAGAAAAGTTTGAATTTTGGTTTTCAATTAAAGTTCTGTGTAAGATGTCGACATTTTTTCCCCATTTTTTGACTGCAAATGAATTGATAATTGACGTCTCAAATTCTATTAGAATTGAAATATAAAACCATAAAAATCTGACTTTTTCAGTAGAAAGTTCAACAAATGTTTGTTGACATATCAGAGGTGTGTTGACACTAAGCTGGAAGTGTCAGTAACCTTGAGAAGTCTAGTCAGGAAATATACTTTTCACTTGAAGTGGTTCTAAACTATCTTGCAATTAACTGCCATTTCCAGAGGAAGCAAGCCATTATGACGGCTTCAACAGGGGCTGGCTCCTATAGAATGCCGAGTTTTTTATGAACTTTGTCTGTTAAGATTTAGCAAACTAGTCAATTTTTAGTATGCTACAAAACGTCTGGACTGGACTAAAAATTTAAACCTCACAAGTTAAAAACAAAATTAATGACAACCATTTTAATTGACAATAAGTTTGGTAATTTGGTGATATCTATGGAATTAATTTTGAAAAATCTGCATTACATATTCACTATAAATGTCATTCAAAATTTGCAATTTGCAGTGATGTTCACAATTTTAAAGATTGCGTCCCTAGAGATGAGGATTACTGGATCAGTTAATGTCTGACTGTCCCTGGTCACTGAATTATAGAGGGATTTACTTTATCAGTCGGCACTAATGCCGCTGTTGTACCACTGTGTACAACAATGGCCACACTAACACCTGGGTTTTATAGGAAATGAGGATTATATTGAAACATTGTCAAAATTTGATTTTTGAAAGCTACTTGGGAAATTCAATGTTTGATATCAATTTTTTTGTTTGAATTATAGTTCAAGCTAGCTCAATTGATTGGTCGCCTTGCTAATGATGACAATTTATTGAAATGACGACTTATAAAATGAAAATTTAATGTTGTTAATGTTTTGGGACTGAAAATGATGGACTTATCTGACAATGACGAGCAGAGCGGGCTAGCCTGTACTTCAAACATACGGGTTCATTTTCAGATTATTCAACATTTCTATCATTTATGGAGATATTGTAGTGGAAATAAGCTTGTCAAGTTTATTGCTGTCATAAATGTGGTATCCTAGCTATAATATTTCTATGATAGTTAAGCATAGTGTTGTCCCACTGATCACTGATATCTATAGCATGTTGACAGTTGAAGCAGTTAGATTCAAGTGTATGTATGCTGTATGTTAGGACGTTTAATCTAATGTTTACATATCTAAGGAGATTGCTATGAGCGGCCTAATCAGTCAAAAATAGCCGGAGATAACACATTGATTAACGCTGATATCAGGATTAAGTTGTAAACCCTTCTATAAAATATGTCTCCACTGAACGGTAAAGCAACCCTGATTGCAATCAGGGTTGCCACCG
The DNA here is from genome assembly GCA_028565715.1 of Phoronis pallida. Taxonomy (NCBI): domain Eukaryota; kingdom Metazoa; phylum Phoronida; family Phoronidae; genus Phoronis; species Phoronis pallida. Next base: position 1,781 of record JAOXYC010208795.1, read on the forward strand.
AACGTGCGTTAACTCAACGGTCTTGGTTTTTACAAACTTAACTTAACTCTTGTTCTCCAAACTAAACCAATAGAAAAGCTTTAAAATAGTTAACCACTCAACTAATACGTGATTGGTTTTCTTGAGACACCTGGTGGAGCCAAGTTTGGAAAACTCAGGCCTTGAGCCAAATTGTTTTCCCAAGTCTTCTCTCCCTCTCAAGCCAGCCAGGCCAGTCATTAAATGTGGCCCAGTTTTTATTCTGGCTTCAATCAAAAAATAATATCCCTCTATCAATGCAGTCGAGCAATTATCCGGTACATACTATTAAATCCTCTGTATAATAAATCGTACCTGACACAAATCAAACCGAGGATGATATCTTTGATAATTTACGGACGGCCATACAGTACAGTTCTACAATATTTTATGATTCATGACCCAAGATGTTGAAAACTGAGTTATGTAGACATTCGCATGGCTTATTTAGGGGAATACACAGGATTTAGACTTTATCTAAACTGTACTTTACTGTTTACTGATTATAAACATAAAATCCCATTTGTTTATTTATTATACAACATCCTCACATGTTTTTATAAACTCTTACCCCTGATCTAGAATTAAGAAACAGAACTTGGGTGAAAATCTGGAATCGCACCATCTGTGCATGCGTTTTGGATTATAAATGAAATGTTCAGTATTTGTTATTGAAAGACATATATTGACAAGAAGTGATTAATTTGTTTGATTAAGGAAATTAAAGTCATCTATTTACCAAGTGTTGTTCTGAATATTATGGGAACTGAAAAAGGACAATTTACTGTTTTTCAGTGCTCAGGTATTGGACAATCACTAATACAAGGGTGCCAGAGAATCCCCCGCACAAACTTTGAATCCATCTCATGAACCACTCTTTATGGTTATTCCCTCTCACGAACCACCAAAGCTCTTTACTACAACTGAAGTCCTTTGTTGTCTCTGGTGTAGTGTACTGAAGTCTTTTGTTGTCTCTGGTGGTTCGTGAGAGGGAACTTCTTACCGTGAGATGGAATAATTTTTTGTCTGATGGAATATCGCGTTAGTGCTAGAGCTTTGGTGGTTCGTGAGAGGGAATAACCAATTATGAGATGGATTCAAAGTTCGTGCGGGGGATTCTCTGGCACCCTTGTAATAGTACTCTGATCTTAAGATATGAATCTGAAACTACAATTAAAAGAAAAATTTAATTGCCTATATAATCGAGATAGAGATACAATGTTTTTGAGATGATGAAAAGAAATGAAAACTGATAAAACAGTCAACTCTTAATTTTGATTTTAAAATTGGATTTTATTAATGACGACCATAGTAACCATCACTTCTGAAATGTGAATTCATAGTGTTATTGAATTCTAAAGTTAAAAGCCCTAGTTAGTACATATAGGTCAGAGTTATTCAGTTGTTATGTAACATCATTATAACTGTTATTTGTGTTTACCATTGACACTATAACAGAATAAAGCCAGCCAGGTGTTTCAAAAGCTTTGTAATCAGTGTTAGACCTTATAAAAACATAGGATATTACCTGATTCTAATTCACTGCCATTGGCAGTACGTTAAAATAAGGATTATATGTTCATTTAGGCAGCTAGTTCATTCGGGCATAGTGTAGTTTAATGACGGAGAATAAACAATACAAATGTAGCTTAACTAGGTAGAATATTAAATCAGGTCAACTTTTCATAGTTTGCTAAATTAGTTTTGAAATATTAAAATAATTGTTTCTCCAAATGTCAACTGGGTATCCCATGTTAATTGGTGTTTGCCAAGCATGTCATTGACATAATACACTACATTCCCCCCTGGCTTGTTGATTAATAGAGTGGACATATGTCACCCCCTCCTGAGGTCTCCACCACAATGCTCACATCAAGCCATGAGAGATTATGGATGAAGAGCACAAATTAGCGCGCCTGTATGCTGGTTCTTAATTCATGAATAATCCTGGTCTCCTGGTGCTTGTTATGGCAGAACGAGTGAATGCTTCTGTTTTAAACTTGGTTGAACTGTCGAGTTGTGATATGTTTCGACCTACACTTCCACCATTTTCAAGAGTTTTAGACCAGAATGCTTCTTTTCCAACAACAAAGATTCACAAAATTTTATCGCCCTTGGTTTTGTTTCACATTTTTCAATGGTCACTTCTTAATCTGTGCTCAATTTGGATTGATGGCCACCATCTTCTTTCTGTAAGGTGTTAACTTGGGTCATTTCCTCTAAGCTGGTAATTCTTAAATGTTAGGGTTTTTGTAGGAATGACCCTGGCTAGTAACCACTGTCACTAAAGCCATGGTGCATATGAACTCAACAACTGTGGCCTTACATTACATGGAAACACCAAATTCATCCTGACCTGATTCTTGGGAGGATAGTTATCTAGGAATGGATGTGATTACGTAACATTGTACTATGTTTATCTATAGGCCATTTATTATTTATAAGTCTGGCAGCCATTGGAAATTGAATTAACACCACACACTGCAGAACACTGTGTATGTGACTCAGAATATCTAAATCATAACAATGACACCAAAAATGCTTTCTTGTAAGAAGGATTTCTGTCAATTTAGTCCTTATTTTCGACACACGTTTCTCAATTTGCCTTTAACATTGTCTTCTATGGTTTGGATACGAATGAGTTATCAAAAGGGTCTCTTTCAAAATGGTTCTCGCAAGAATCCATTCCTCTTCAATATGGCTTCTTCACACTCATGACTCTGAAGGGCATACACCATGATTTTCACAGTCTACATTGTATTCTACACAAAGTTTGTGAAAAAGATCATTATTACAAGAGGGGATTACATGAAAACTTCACGTTGACAAGATTTAAAAATAGTATAAAAAGATCAAATTTACGGGGAGAACTTTGGGCACCTAAACCCCATACTTTCCCACCCAACAGAGCTGAATTTGCGATGGGTGGCTTTTATGCTTTTTTATTAAAATTGGGTTGATCGACTAAACAATGGCACTGTGGGTGTCAAGTTGATTGTCCCTTTAACAGATCAATAAAACAAAGAGCTGGTATATTTTGTTCATGCAAAAAATCTTCCACATTTATTTGAGAAGTTGTTAAAAGTGAATGCGGCATTTGCCAAGATGAGAGTGCTCAGTCTAATTGTCCTTGTAATGTGCTTTCCGCAACCAAAGAAATGATGTTGATGATTGTTATTCAAGCTGAGACGCTGTCAATTACGTTGGTTGGTTCAAATTACACTTACTCAAACGCTCAACAAGCCATATTTAGACTGACTAAGCTACATCAGTTTAAAATGTTCAAATAATTCCAGTTCAACTATCTTGAACCTGTTTTAAACAAATTGCCTAATCCGATCATCATCTGTTGGGTTTACGATTGAAATATGGAAAATGGCTGCTGGCGTATTACTGCGAAATGTTAGAAATGTTTAGAATTACAACAACTCTAGCGTTCAATTGCTTCTCCTGTTCTGCGCAGCTGCGATTTCAATTAAAACATCAACTATAAGGTTCTTCATATAGTTTATGGTTCTTGGGAAGAGATGTCTTGACATGTTGCCTTAGGCATTCTGTGAAGGCCTTGGTTATGATTGGACAAATCACAGAAAACAGTCTGAGTGTACTTTAATTGCCTTTAATTGTACCAGTTGGAAGCCTTTTGTAATAAATTGAAACAATAACTCTTTCAAGTGCATTTATTCTTAACTTTATGAAAAATGTTTATTTCTTACAACTTGAGTGAATTCCGTCCATAGTTCACTGTCTTGTGATCTTTTTCCAAATTAGTTATCACAAACTCTTGATTCTGGAGTTTTTGTAATATTTTTGACAAGCACTGACATGTTCCGTGTCCTGATTCCATTATGATAATGTCCGTTAATGTCAGTCATGCTTGACTTGCCATGGCGTGAGAGGTGTCATTACTTGATGCAAGCTACAGCTAAATTACCTGATTCCATGATTGATTGGTGTTGAATGAATTGAATAAAAATTATAATTAGCCATTGAAGATTAAAAAGATTGTGGAGATAATTTTATGGTAATTTTTCATTCTTGATAATGCGCCTTGTAGAAGAGTAACATACACATAACGCTTTTAAAGATGAATGGTTAAAAATAAAATTGCATGTAGACGATAGAAAGTTTCTGAAATTCCCATTATCTGTTGCGGATTGCGTCAACTATGAAAATCACTTCAATACAAAATAAATTATGTTGTTGAGACCGGAGTGTATATAGATGAGTTAATATAGATTAAAATCCAGCACTTTATTTCCGGTAGATACAATAAAAACAGTAAAAACACTGTTTTTATCGTATCTACCAGAAATAAAGTGCTGGATTTTAATCTATTTTAACTCATCAAAATAAATTGATGCATTTGCTAGTTTTATCAGTTCATGAAATGTATTTTTACCAAATCTGATTGAAGCATGCAACATTCGTTATAAGATGATGATTTGCTTACCTTTCCAGGTCATTACAAAGACAAAGAAAGTGTTCATTGGAGGCGTGAGTGCACCGACCACGTTTGATGATATAAAGCAATATTTTGAACAAGAGTACGGAGTGGTGAGTTCCTATTAAATATGGAGAACTACTTTACTTGATTTGGTTATCAAAAGTGAACCAATATTTGCTATACACAGATGACTGGTAAGGTACTACTTTACTTGGTTTGGTTATCCAAAGTGAACCAATACTTGCTATACACAGATGACTGGTTAGGGATTGGTTAACTTTTGAGAACCAAGACAAGTACAGATTGGAAACCTCGCTGCTAAAGATTAACCAATAGTATCACCTGCTTGAGGAAACTTCCCAATGTGCAGATCAACTTAATTTACAGTGTGATTGTCAAACTGTGGAGAATGGAATGAGTTAAGTTTGGACGTTCCTGATACCCAAGAGGGTTAAGTAAGAAAGCTGTGGAAATGCTTCTCAACACTTTGCCATTGAGAGGACTCATATTTTCTAAAATTAAGCTTGGTTAAAAATGGCCTCCTGAATGAAATGGGTCTGTTGTTGTGATTGGTCAAAATTTAATGAAGTCTGCGAGTCTGTCCAGTCATTGTTGTCTTAATAGCCCCTGGTCATGTTTGGATGAGCGAGAATATCCATTGTCTGCCAAGTGGTCATAAATGTGAACAACCTCCCATAAACACACTTCAGACACTTAACAACCGTATTAAAAAAACCTGTGCCTGGTCAAAATAAGCTGTCTGCAAAAACCTTTTTAGTACATTGTGAAAACCAGTCGAGCAAAGGGAAGATAAAAATCCAAAAATATTTGGAAAAACTGTCTGTAGGATCCCAATTTTTAGTTACAAAATTGATCTGAGAAAAATACCTTCACAACTCTTGAAGGAGTAATTTAATGTAAATTTATGTGCAGAAGTGTGAATATCTATGGTTAAGACCTCTCCTGACAATTTGAAACACAATATTCTGTAGTCTGGTTTTAATGCAGTAATACCAACACTGTCTGGGAGGGAATATATGAGAAACATGATTGTTTATGACTACCATCTCAAATATGAAGTAACCGGTACACATGTACATACAATATCCAGATTTGTTAGCTAAACTTGGATCCTTCATGGAGACCACATGACATATTATGGTCTAAGTTGAATAAACTATCTTGCCAAGTTCATTGTCAAGATTACCCTGCATATTTGGTGACGGATTTACCAAGAATATTACCATTCTCAGTCATATGCGTGTTTTTCTTCAAATGTCAAATAAAGCCTATTTACCTCGACCAATTAAATTTACAAAAAAGTGTGTGACAGCTGACTGGCATGGAGTTGCATATTCTCTGTTAATGACCATTGTAACAGCTGTGCCATGTCCAAGTTCAACCAACCCCATGTCAAAGCATCAGCCTCTGTTGGTCCAGATATTCATTCTCCATTAGTACACTTCAGAAAGAAATTCTGTATTTTGGAGTACGGTTACTCACAATATGCTCCTAAATCGGGGAGGGATGATCAAATACTATATCCCAATTAGGCAGTAGCTTGCCCAATTTCAAGCTAACCCCATCAAGTTCTGCCAACTTTGTGAATTTTCAAGTTTATTAACAGCACCACATTTCTGTGGGAGTCTTGTCTGAAAAGTATCACTAATAGGTGTCATTTTTTAGGCCAGGACTGATCTGTTACTGGTATGGCATGAATGTGGAGAGTGATAGAGTAGTGAGAATGTAGACTGGCATTCTGGTCCACTTAACCCCTTGTTGTGAGTGTAGGGAAGGAATGTATCTTCACCCAACACACACTGGTACAAGTCGAATTAGTTGGTCCCTCGTATAACTTCCGTTATTTAGTCGTAGGAAACACATTGACTGAATAACGCAAATAAACGAGAGACCAACTTATTCGACTTGTACCCACACACTGACATATGATGTTATCAAGATATATGATTATGGAAAAAAGTATGACAACCTTTCATAACCTTAAACATATAAAACTATCCAAAGTTTCCAAATTTCAATTTGCATAAAATATTTGTCATAAAAAGCTATCCTAGCCCTTCTTAAAACGTTTCCTTTAAAAAAAGTACAAGTTTGCTGCATTTTTCTCATTGATAAAATTTGTGTTCAATAAGTCTTACTCTTAATTATGGTTTAGAAATGTTAAAATATGTTTTCCAAATGTCAAGAATCTGAGCTTGTTGCTCAACCATGAACACCCTTGCACTTTTAACAATATTTTTATCGACTCATTGACTTGATCAGAAATCGACCTAATAGCACATGACAACAAGATTTTGTTCATAAATTTCATTACTTTGCTGGCAGCTGCCCCAGGCCGGGTTTTACATTTTCTAGATTAGTAATAGAATTCTTTATTAAATCTTTATTACATTTTGTCAGATTTGAACCTGTTCTGTATTTGATGTTGCTGCCGAATCAGTTATTTGAATGTTCACATGTCAGTGTTGGTTAGTGGTTATGAATTTTGACATCCACCTTCAGCTGTTTGATTGTTATTGGACAATTTTGGTTGAACTTTGAATTTAAAGATTTTTTTATGAAAATCAAGACTCCTGTGTCTAAATACGGTAAGAAGATTTATTGCCAATATATTTTTAAGGAAAATAAATATGGAAAATGGAGCCTTCAAAGTATCTCAACTCATTCTTGTTCCTATGTTTTCTTGTGATGACCCCCTGTGAAGAAATTCAATATTCAAAAAGATGCAATATTATATTTCTTCACACGGTGTTACTGCATGATAACAACTCTTGTTTCTACGTCAAATAATTTATTTTTAGTCTTTGATGTTTTGGCCGAAACTTGAAACTTTCCCAGGGGCATACGGAGGCGACTTAATGAATAAAATCGCATAACAACTGTTTCACATAAGAATTTTGCAAGTTTTTTATCACCATTATTAACTGGGATTTGTTTCTGACGCATGTTAACTGTGATGTCAAAGTTTTACATTGTTTCATGTTTGTTTAACCCAGCCCATCTTGTAATGTAAACGTGTTCAACAGCAAAAGCCATAGCTTTGTGCTATGTAAAGGATCGTCAAAAGCCACAACTTTATGTAAAGGATCGTCAAAAGCCACAGCTTAGACACTCTATTGGAGTCTCTCTATTGAGTTGTTTAACGTCTAGCTTGCTTTTCCCAGGATCCCTTGTTTAGTCAGCTCAGAGAGCGCATACATCATTACGAAGTGTGAACAAAGTCTCCATGTAACACTATTTGCCTAGGTAGTTTGTGGAATGTTGTTCCTTTTATGTCTTCATGTTTGCTGAATAAAACAGATATTTTTCCAAATAAAAAATGATATAATATGTAACTATTTATTTTAACTGTTTGAATCGGTGTATAATTGCTAACTTGACTACAAATTAATTTTAGTTTCGGCTCTTTGATGTTTAGTATTTCTTGATTTCTCTGCAATAATCAGTTCAATGAAGGTGTCTCCTTTTTCAGAAGTTGATTTCAAGTCAAAAATATACCCCTCCCTTTCCTTCAGTAAGCGATTTCCAATGTTGTAGTGTCTCAAATCAGTTAACATCTTTCAGCTGTTGAAATAAGCCCTGTTTTGTAATGTAAGCAAATAGGGTGTAATGGAGTTTGGTTGTTAAAAAATTGTAGACGTCAATCAGTGTGATGTGGCACTGACCTCGTCTGGGACGTCTGCTGACTCTGGGACGTCTGCTGGCCTCGCTATGGAGCCCTGCGAACCCAGGAGAACCTGAAGAAACCCTGTTGAAGCCAAGAAGCTCTCTTAGATAAAATACAACATGGTTCGGTTTAAACTTTGATTATGGTGGGGTGGTTGCTACTTAAATCTAAAAAATCTCTTGCAGTATTTTCAAAAATGTATGCGTCATCTAGACTGTTTATTTCTACTCTATCCCAAGTCATTGACGTCAGGACTCAGAATTCAAATTTTTTAAGTGTTAACAGTGAATCTTGAAATGTGTTTTTACTTGAAGTTGAATGCTCCATTTAATTCAAGCTTATTAACCATTTCCTCAAATGGTTCTGCTTAAAACTTTATATTACCATGGTGATGATAAGGTGCTCTGACAATTTTTACTGTTCAATGTGACATTTTAACTTTTCAAAACTGATGTGAAATTGATGTTAACACACTTCAAGTTTATAACACTTGTCGATAAAAAAGATTTTGTGAAACTATTAAGTAGTGTCAAATTTTGTAAAAAGGTGTGGTTTTGAAGAAATGTTAAATTGAAACTGAATATTTGGAATCTCTATGATTGTGTTTTGAGCATCAATAGTTAAAAATTCAACAAATTTACACTGTTATCAGCCTACTACTTCTGAACGTGATAATTTACACTGTGTTGAAGACGCCCATTAGACAAATGTCAAACAATATATTCAATTCAAAATCTTTGATACACTGCATAGATGTCATTATGCTAATTGAACATGGTTTTCTTAATGTAAATCAGAAATTAATGACATTGTCGTTTCATCAATGTGGAGAAATAGATCGAATGAACTGTGTTAAGAAATTAAACGACATTTATGCAATGCAAGGTTTAAAAATCAGTAACGAAAAAATTTTTTTTGCGAACACGGGAAGCAAATTGTCATTTTCCATACTATTTTTTTTGTCCTCATTAAAATAAACAACACACAGAAATGCTGAGATTTTGTGATATGTGTTTGTTGCATTTCTTTATCCTACAATGTATGAGAAGATTGTTTGCGTAAAAGTTGACTCTTGATGTGTTCACAGTAGTACTTTTGATTTATCGGTTGATTTTACAGTGAATTAACGATGTGGCGATGTATGGATATTATCTGCTGGCTCTTCATAGTACTCTAACATGAATCTTGTCGCTACCCACTTCCTGGCGTATAAATACGTTAGCGCATGCAAGAACAATGATGCGTAAAATCAAAGATCATGGTTTTGCTTATAATGACCTGCATCGTTCTTAAGAAGGTGTTCAATAATTCATTCTTTCAAACGTTTTATCCTCCGAACTTATTAATTCATTCCCTTAAGTTCTCCATCTTTCAGTGAGTGTTTAAAAAATTGAATGCTAAATTAACTTAGAAATATTTTGTTCAGAAAAAGTTGAGATTATATCTTTAGT
>JAOXYC010208906.1:0-11380 GCA_028565715.1 Phoronis pallida
AATGGCCAAAGAAAATAAAGAAAGCATGGTTTTGAACAAAATATTAACTTATTAAAGATAATTATTATACCATTAGATGTAACAAAACAAATTTACTGACATTATTCCAATCTATGGACAACTGAAGTGAAGAACTACAATATGCTGAATCCACCAACAATGCATTTGTCTGAGTGTGTGAAAATAAACACAATACAAATATCAAATGAAACAGCCACTGGAATCTTTTTGAGAATTGATAATCGAAGCTATTTGAAAAAAATGTGGAGTTTATCAAATTCCAATATCTGGCTTAATCTAACTTATGAGTTATTAGAGTTCAACAAAATATTTTTTTTAGGTAAAAAACAACATTTCTAATTCAATGACCATTGAAACCATTATCAAACGCTTGCGTGTTGCATTCTCATGCATAATCTGATGTAACACTGTGTCAATCAACCATTTCTCAGTAAAGCCACCTATTAAAGTATTATCAGCACAATAGGTTTTCAGCCATCAGTCATCCATGGTCCAGCCATTTTGTCTTGTTATTCCTCATCACTAGAACTACTTTCAGACAGTTTCACCACCTTAGGAACTACAGTAGTTTTAGCTCTTTTCCCTCCACCAGTTTTCACATTCCTCCCACTCGCCCTCTTCCCACGTCCTCTCCCACGCCCGCTACTTCTGCCCCTTCCACTGGGCTGAAGCTGCTCGGGCAGTATACTTGCAGCCGCCATTTTGTTTCCGATAATTTTCGCACTGGCATGTGGTTGAGCCAACGTAGGACTCATCTTCATTTCAATTTCCTCACATGCTTTTATACATTCCTCGTCAATGTCACTGTCATCTAAGAAATCGTCATCAGCATCTTTATCTTTGGCTTTTTTAGTAACCTTCCTAGGTTTTCTTGTTCTTTTAGTCTTTGGTTTATTGAGAACATCAACTGCCTTTTGACGATTCATCTCACCATCACTGGGTGGATCATCTTTGTTTGTGAATTTTTTTACCACCCTTTGAACTCTTTTACTGGATATTTTCTTGCCTTTTACAGATTCTGTGTCAAGTGGATCACTTGTGAAAAAGTTTGTAATTTTTTTTTGCCTCTGCAAAGATACAAGCATCATTGCAAGTAATGGCTTACTAAATATCAAAATGTGATTTAATTGCAGTAAATTCATTGGACATCCACACTTGATTTATTTGTAATTTCTTCTGCAACTATATCTACACGTACCTGTGTTTCACTCATTTGCTTAATGACAGGTAAAATCATTTCATCAGTTTTATTCTTGTTCAATCCAAGCTTCTCCAGGGCAAATCTTGAAAATGCTAGTTAAGGCCATAGGTAAGTGATGGAGTAACGCAACCATGTATCATACACTTTTTTCAAATTTCTAAAGGAATTGCTTTTTTAAACCAAAGGAAAAATATGTTTTTAATAGCAGATATCATCATTTTTAAATGATGATAAAAAGTCCAAATAGACCTGGAGACAAGAAATATGAGTCATTTCATTTAAATTCTATAATATTGATTAAAGAGCGCAGGGCAGTGTTTTACCAAATAAGGTCCACTGTTACTGAGATGCCAACAGTGTGGTTTATAAAAAGATACTCTCTAATGAGATCAAGGTCAGGTTGTCCCCATGTAAACTTCTCTTCTGATACATCTACACTGGGATTCAGGAATGCTTCAACCACTGGCTGGCTTGGAAAACCTGACGACAAAGAAAACTTTGCATTATCATAATTCACAACTCTCAAAACCAATTTTTAAAGTAAAAAAATATGAGAAAGTGTTTTAACACTTTAAAATCTCTTAATTTTCAAAACAAAACATTTTAGAAAACATATTTATATATTTTTTAAGAAATCTCAGTGATCTAATATAGAAACACAATACATCAAGTTATTAACTATAGGAAGACCCTCATTGCATAAGAATTGTCAAACTCAAGTGATGTTTTGTATAAAGTGTTTCACAGACTGATACATTTTAAAAACATCCAACTTACCCTCTTTCAATACAAGCTGCCGAAGTTGTGATTTGATTTTACTTTCTTGTGGAATGTTTTGCTGTTTCTGAGTTTCTGTCCACCATTCTCTGTAAAGAAGGGTTGGCCACTACAAACAACATCTCATAATTTGGCACAAATGTTGTTCTAATTATTTTTCATGAGTACAGAGCAAAAAAGAATACACGATTTTACTATCAAGCTGGCATACGCAAAAGTTACTGTCTTTGTTTTATCTAAAATTTTTTTCAAAAATCAGCTTTATACAGACCGACAATTATCTCCAAAAGTCTCCACACAAGACGTTTTTGGAATTGATTGACGGCACTCAAAGTTCAAACATTTTGTCAGAGTCAACCTATATAAAGGGTGAGTAAACCTTACTTGAACATTTTCATGGAATGTAGTCCATCTTGATGTGGGAATTCACTGAGTATCTCCATGGCTGTGACGGGACCGGCATTGAATATTCCTTCAGTATAATCACAACCAGTTACTAGTGCTATACTGACAAATCTCCTTCTATCCAGTCCTGTAAGAGACCAATCAATTGAATAATGACATAGAATTTTCGTGAACAGGTTTTGCACAGGCACCAGAAATACCTTGCCATTTTTCCTTTCACCTTTGTTTACACTTGAGAAAGGATGTGTGTCCGAAAGCTAGTGTTTTAACTGCTTTTACTATATACACCGGAAAAGTGCTGGATTTTAACCGATTTTAATTCATCTATAGAATAGACTCATATCACGAAGACGACATTTTAAATCCAAATTGAGATTTGAATGCAAAAAGATGCAACTCGTGCATTTTTACTTGTAATGACTCACTTCTTGTTATTTTTATCTCAAATATGGATAAATTATTGTTATGGTATTGATATTCATAGATGTAATTGTAGTCAACTCTGGTAAGAGATCAGAAATATATAAAATTGATTGATAAAAGGGTTTATAAATGCATTGATGTTCAGATCCAAGGGACTACTATTTTCATTCCAAGTATTTCTCTATCATTTACTCAAGATAGCATTTTAATTAGAATGACAACCTACCAAAATGGCGTTCAATATCTGAGACTTTATACATCTTAACCACCTTGTCCTTGTTAAAGAAATTCCTGAAGACATTTGCACCACCAAACAGCCAGATGTCACTGTCATCTGTTATGCTCCCATTGGTCAGTTGAGCTAACTCAAGCTGTGCGCACTGAGCTTCTGCTTCAGATGGACTGACGATATAAGGCACACCAAAGAGTTTTAGCAGCTCCTGCAATGAAGAGTTATACTGTGCTTCAAGAAACTTGCCAAAAATTCCAACAAATTGAAAGATCAAAACTACTACTTTTGAAATTGTGAGGTTCTAACCTACAATTTACAGATTACAATTTTTTTTCAGATACTTTCAAATGCTTCAGCTGAAACTTTTCAAGAGATCTTTTTTCATTTTAATAAGATTTATCTAGACAACAAAAGTTGTGGTTGCATTGTAAGGATTATTAGAGGTACTACCTTATCAACTCAACACTAGTGACTGACTAACCTGTGAATCTGAGTACATCTGATCAGTGATTGTAACAGCTAGACGTTCCAGTCTACCCTTCTCCTGATGTAGTAGACTACCTTCAGTTGTAAGCTCAGCAGAAAGCGCTTCTAGTTCAGACTGTAATCAAACAAATAGCGCATATGTTGCAATTTTCACCAAACTATTGCAAAAATAATTTTATTGGAAATATATCCCTTACTCACTTTCAGAATATTACTTAAAATGAAAATCTCTAGTAGACTTATATGGTTATGCTGTGTCACATATCTCATTCTGATGAAATGGACATTTTTTAGACTTTATAATACTTTAAAAAAGTTATAAAGTCTAAAAAATGAAGAGTATCAGTACAAGGTATAAAGTAAACTATATGGAGTGAATTGACATTATTTTCAACAGGTGAAGTATTACACTAACCTGTGACAAACCAATGAATTCATTCAATGTAGGTTTATTGGAGACATCCTCATCTCTTCTACGCTGACTGTCTTCTTCCTCATGAGATTCAACATGTGACTCAGACACCTGACTGGAACTTTCTGTGCTGGCTGCTACAGGTTGCTTTGAGGTTTGTGTTTCAAAGACACTTGCAGGGAATAGCTCATCTTGAACTGGGATGTTTGGTTCTATTGTTACTTCTAGGAATTCTGAGTCATCGTCATTGTCTGAACCTATACCACAAAAAATCTAAAGATGAATTGGAGAAGAAGCTTGCAATGAGTGTTTCATGTATTTTTGTTGTTTGAAAAGATCACTTTAAGGAATGAGTGCATAACAATTTTAATACTCTGTTTCTTTTAAGCATGTTTTTCTAATAAAATAAATAAGTTTGAGCAGCAATTACCCATCATTACTACCACACCCTAAGTCGAATAGTAATAAAGTTAGTAAAAGGAACACACCTGCATCTCTCTTTTCAATAGCAAGATCCTTCCTCTTTGCAACCTCATTCGATGTAAACTTAACAAAATTGATATCCTGACTAGACTTCACAGTTGTATTACTTTCTTCATCATCAGACAATATAATTTTAGGCTTCAGGACATTTTCAAATGTTTCAGTTCCGGGCACAGAGTCTTCCTCAGGAATACTAACAATGGCCCTTGATATTATTTCCTTTTTATCATCAACTATTTCTACTTGTTTGGTTTTCAACTTTACATTGTCATGAGAACTCTCAACACATATTATTGGTTCATTTTCCGAGTCTTGTTCTTCGTCCCTGATAAATCCACCATCCAGCTCTTTAATTACAGGAGAGCTCACAATGCATTTGGTTTTTGACCCTTCATTTTCGGGAGAACTCTCAAGACATATTATTGGTTCATTGTCAGAGTCTTGTTCTTCGTCCCTGATAAATCCACCATCCTGCTCTTCAATTTCAGGAGAGCTCTTAATACATACTATTGGTTCATTGTCAGAATCTTGTTGCTCGTCCCTGATAAATCCACCATCATTCATAGGCTTTTCTTCCAATGTGTCAGTCTGTTCATCAGCTTCACTTATAAACCCACCATCCATTACAGTTGCTGTGTTTTTGTCTTTGTTTTTCATCTGTATTTTCTCTTGTAGTTTTGAACCCTGGTCTGAATCATCATCCACAATAAACCCTCCATCAAGATGGCTTGTTTGACCTATTGATCTTCCTTGCGTTTGAGGTGTTTTAGTGTCAACAACTTCAAGGTCTTTTGATTCATGCATGCTACTGGTTTTACTTTCTACAAAGAAAAACAAAATTATTGTTGTGCTCTTAGCCTTAAAAAAGACAGTTTTTAATGAGTGGTTTATGCTCTCGGCTTTTTTTCTAGTCAGCACATACGTGGACTAAGGTACCAAAATATATTGCGTATTGTCAGCATGTTAATTTCATTATTCCAGTCAAACTCACTTTGCTGGGCCAAGTAAGTTTTGGCAATGGGTGTTAAGGTGTGATATCGGCATGTATATATTTTTTGATTGACATTTAAAAACTATGCAGAGGGCATACAAATATTCAGTACCTGTCTGCCGTGTGTTAGACTTGCTCTTGTGTCTGAAGTATGGTGAACACTCCTCAGTAATGGCATCCATGGGACTCTGTTTAGACACACCCTTTATAAGCAGGTAGTAAGATGTGTCCTCAGACAACACACGCTTGGACTGTAGTGTTTGATCATTGCCTGGAAATATAAGTGGCTACTTTACAAAACACTCAATGTAAAATATCTTTGTTTGAACTTTTTATGGCCATTTCAGATGCTGATTCTTTCTGCATTTGGAATCACCTACAAACCAAGAGGACTGGGCATATTACCATCATTGAGTCAACACATAGAAGATGTGTTCTGCAGTTGGGCGAATGACTTATATATTAAAAACCACAAGAAAGTCCCTCTGTGATAATACTACCTTTGAAACCTCCAGTTGCCTCTGACATGAGTTGACTTGATGAAGACGTGTTCATGACTTTACGCACATCTTCAATTTTCTGAGACAGCTTATTTTTCTTGAGCAGTCTTTGCATTTGGAAGTCTGAGAAATTGTTGGAGTCCTGAAATGGTCAGATAATAGTTTGTTTTTTCTTATGTGCAGTTTGTGAAATATGAAATCACAAAATCAATTTTTATTAAAAGTGGACAAAGCTAGGCCAATGTCCTTGCGCTTTTTATAAAAGGCTTGTGTTTAATAAAAAAGTTTTTCTCTACCCCTTGGAGGTTTCCGAGAAGCATTCTCCAATTTATTTTGATTTATATAATGTTGCTTTAGATATATTCTGAACATGTCATCAAATAGTTTCTTTTCACATGATAATGTACTGTCTTGGAAAAACATATTTATGACAAAAACAGTTCACCTCTGGCATTTCATCCAATCTGGCCCAGGAAGTTGTCTTCTCCACTTCTTTGATTTCACTGAGAAGTTCATGCTGAATTTCAGCTGGTAGAGAATGGAAATCCTCGGACTCAGGATTTATTTGACCCAAGTCTTGGTATAAAGAGCTGACTGTCTCCTGGAAGTCATTTCTATCCCATCCATCAAGCTCCGTTTGAATTCTGAAAAAAATATATTATTTTCTACACCCACTTGTAATTTAACAATGAAAATTAAATAGTAGTTTATTCAAATTTGCAAATAATACTCTGGCAGTGAGCACCCGAGGTCACATTTAAGTAATTTTTTGTCAAAAGTATACTCTGAAATAAACAAGACCACTCTATATCGAACAATAAAATACCACAAACAATTACATTGATGGCTAACTTCATGACCCATAAAAATATCTTTTAACTTACTCATCCTCGTTTGCAACAGGCAGTGGTGGTAGATCAAATATATCATTGGATGATGTAGATGGCTGGACAGATGTACTAGAATCACCAGCATTTCCTAGTGCACTATTGATGGCTTTCTTCTTCAGATAATTTGTGAGAATCTTTTGCCTTGTTTTTCCAGACTTTTCTGAAGCCTCTTCCTTCCTTTCACTGCGGGCATCCTAGGAATAAAATTAATTTCATTGCTAGTACACTAGTTTTATAAAATTAAATAGAAAATACTGTATAACTTCTGAATAAAATTCAGTGATTTGTGTTGCAGATTTTATCTTTATCACTAGCCAGTGCAGGAAAGTTGTCATGCTTACCAAAGTTTGCTTCTTCAAAATAGGAGCAGCTCCATCAAAGACAAACACAGGTTTGATTCTGTAATACAATAGTTTACATACTCGTGTAAACAACAACATCAAATGAGCGTTGGCCACTGCAGCACCCTGTCCATCCTTGTAGCCTTTCAGAGCTTGATTCAGCCATATGCTCACATCTGGTTGTGGTTTAGAAAAGTGTACATGCAAAATCAATACTAATTACACAGATGAATGAAGCGAACTTCTGTTAAACATTTTTGGTGGATCAGCTTTTTCATACAACAGTGAAACTTTAAAATACTTGGCACTCAGATACTGGTTAATTTTCAGCCTTACGGTAAAATCAGGCACAATGCAACATAAAACAAAAAAGTTATTTACTACTCTTAAAGGCATTCAGTTATGTCTTTGATGATTTAGTGTATTGTACCGAAGTTCTGCTGTAAGTTCAATAATCTGTTGAGAGGTGACTTTTTCAATCAATACAGTTTTGATATTTTGCCAATAGTAAAAATTTATTAGTGATGGTTTGCTAATGATGGGGAAACACATATATCACATAGCATGAAAGGATACCGACAGCAAGAACCTTTCCTTCAAGAGATTCCAGTGTGACAGGACTTCCAATGGAATCAATCAGTTGCCAGAGGCCTGTAACACCCATAACTAGTCCTACAATGAAATTTCCATTCCATGTACATAATATTGCAATGCTGAAATAATCTTTTTGACATCCCAAACTTTTGGGAATGGTGTGACACTAAAAAATGCATTCTCCAATTTGACTTGACTTGACTTGACTTATTCCCGTAATTCCTCTAGAGAACAAAGGGCCTCTACCAAGTTACACCATCTCACTCTATTCTGGGATGTCTGTTCAAGTTGGTTCCAAGTGTAGTTTGCATCGCTGGCCTCTTGGTCCACTGTGCGTCTCCAGCTTTTCCTTGGTCGCCCATGCTTCCCGTTTTCCTTGAGGGTTCCATTTGAAAGCCTGTCGCGCAATACAAGTAGGAGGCTTCCGCAGAGTGTTGCCAATCCATCCCCATTTCTGTCGCTTGATTTGTTGAGCCATGCTTGATTGATTGGTTCTATTTCTCAAATCGTCATTGCTGATTCTGTCTCATGGCCATATGATCCGCAGGATTGTTCTCAAGCAGATTCTCCAATTTGGGCACTGGTAATTGTGCAGTATCCGACACCTCGCGTTATTCAGTCAATGTATTTCATTTACTGAATAACGGTATTTTATTAACGGGAATCCGCGAGAGGTATCGGATACTGCACAATCGCCGGACAAGTTGCAGATCTATAAACTTTCATAAATGCACACTGCCCATACGAAAACTAATACACAATTACCCGTAACATAAGTTGAAGATTTTCTCTACTACTTATCTAGAACTAGAAGTGTTTGCGAGCCTCTTCCCATTTACTACGCCAGCTTAGGGAATTCGTTCACCAAGGTTAATTGATGACCATGCAGTCATGCACTAATTTAAGTAATTTTCTTCAAGATCAACTCCTCGAGAGTTACAAGAATCAAATTTAAGATGCTGAAATCATCAAATTTGTAAATAATGTAAATGTAAACATGTTTACAATCAATGAATATTCATTCGGATTGTAAAACATTCTTTATGTTTCCACGTTACTTAAAATAAGGATCAAAACATACTCAAATCAATTAAGTACTTTTAAATGTTTTTGCAACTGATCTTGATATTGAAACATCGAAGTTGAAGGAACATAAACAAAAAGCTTCAAATCTCACGTTGAAAAGTTGACCTATTTACAAACCCTTTCCGGTTGTGAAATTTTCGAAAGGTGTCGCTGTCGGGTAAAATTGACCAATTACAACACAGTCACATCGAAAGTCCATAGAGTGCACGTAGTTGCCAGGCAAAACAAACCATTCTGATTCTCTCCAGTGCCCTCAAAGATAATTTCCATTTCGTACACAATGGCTGGCCTTCCACGTGAGGTTTTGAGATGGATTCAGAGTTTAGATTTAACTTGGCAGTTGAAAATGCCAAAATGGTAAGAATTTTACGTATTGAAAAGGCAGATTGTTGTGATTCAAAACCCCACAGGATTTTCTCTGATCAAACTATGAAAAGCACCTGTTGTTTGCTATTTACCTTCTCCGCTTTACAAAGGCTACTGTTTGAATTTTGTATAGGAAATATATCAAACAATGAAAAGCATCAGAAAAATGATTCTCTCCTACAGGATCTCACTATTCAGGGGAGGCGATGGAAGTTTAATTCCAGGGACCTTTCCAATGGCTTTCCATCTTGACACCACTTATCACCACTACAATTAGTACAAATTGATTTACTGCAACACTCAAGCCTATCCAGATACAGCAAATTTCTTAAATTTGACTGATCTTGGATGTGTCTGGCCTAAAACCATGATGATTATTGGTCCTAGGTCCTCCTTAACTTCACTGTACGCCCCCTGCACTCGTCCAGAGACTGAAACATTCCCAGGTGTCTTCCGTTTTTTTACCGAAAGTAGAAAACCGTGTTTAAGCGGAATGACCTGATCGACACATACTTAGCGATACTTGATTATTGCAAAGGGAGAACAGACTATCGTTTGAGATGGGCTGTCATTGACCTCCTTGAGAAACCAGCAGAAACCCTTCATATTTAGGCACGCGACTTAACCAATTAGACAACCTATATTTTCCTATAAAAAACATTCACCTAATTGCTTTTGTGTTAATTTTTTACAGGGATCTCACAAATGGGTACCTAGTAGCAGAGATTTTTTCCTGGTATTATCCGTATGATATTTCCATGCATTCATACAACACAGGAGCATCATTAGATTGCAAGCAGAGGAACTGGCATTTGTTGAAAAATGTAAGCAATTTTCATTTTTAAAATGTTTGAAATTAACCCATTTTCCAAATCGAATAATTGATCTGCATTCATAAGGTAACATGCACAAAATTATCCAGAAAAAATTACACATTTTGGCATGCATTTGTAATAATCTTTTATTATTTTTAACAATTTATCTCCAAGAGATAGATCTGCTTCTACTTTGCCATTCATTTTGTAAATTGATAAAGGTATTTTCATAGTTTTATAATAAAATATTGACAGTTTTCATATTGGGAAATAATAAGTATGTGAACATACCTTTGTACATTTTAACAGTTTGTATTGAATACATTAATCAAATATCTTATTTTTATAATTTCAGTTTATAAAGAAAAATAAACTGGCAATTCCCGAAGAAGTAGTCGATGGAACGATACACTGCAAGGAGGGAGCAGCAACACTACTGATGAAAAATATGTATGAAATACTCACAAATAGAGTGTAAGTAAAAAAAACATGTTAAGATTCGATTTTTATATGCAAAAAAGAACTTCTTTGACACCGAAACTAAACAAACTGTTACAAAAGTTTTTTAATACATTTTTTGCAACTGATAACCGTTATTTTATTATATATATATTTAATTTCGCATGCAATAAGTATTTTGACACCACAATTTATTTCATATTTATAATCACACATGTCTCAAAAAATATTAAAGTGTGAATTATAGAATTGATATCAGCCTCTGCAATATAGATGGCAATCAAAGGGATAAAATCCTGGATAAATTAAATAATGTGATCTGGATGTGATAAAAATAAAGTAACAGTTTAAAAAAATCACCAACATAATGATTTTTCACAACGTAATGGTTTTTCACAACACCCATTTTTTGATGTTACAGTGTAAATGATAGTAATATGGAGCGTAGTGCAGAATTCTCAGACAGTGCATACCAAGAAAAATTACCCCTCCATGCTCGGTCAACTGCAGCGATGGCTATTAAATCAAACTTAAAAGGAACAGAAATCGATGCAGACAGAAGTATTATTCTTTCACAACAAAAAGTAAGTATACAATTAAGACATGGTTGTTTTTTCTTTTTTATATGTGTCAGTTATTATGGTGCAATTTGTTTGTTCAATTTCAAGATTTCACAATGTTTACACACAATCTTCTTTTGTTAGTAGATATCATAATGATTTTGCTGTCTTGTCTTTTTCAACCCAAGTTCTAGCCAATTTTAAATGTGAAAGTGCTGCCCATGAACATTATTTCTGAAAGTTGGAATTGAACCCACACATGAAATGACATAAATTATTGACTTTTTCAGTCACAAAAAATAATAGAGACTCATATAGAACACAGAAGAATGGAGCGT
>JAOXYC010209017.1:0-11378 GCA_028565715.1 Phoronis pallida
CGTGTTTCAGTACTCGTGTACTCCACTTTGTTATAATACAAAGTATATCACAAAGTGATATCAATTCAAATATAAGGGTAGTTAAGTGATGAAAGGATTTACTAACTATGTCTGCTTGATTTTTTGTAGGTTTCATGTCTAGCTCTGAAGTCAGACTCAACAATACTGGCGTCCGGTCAAACTGGGGATCAGAGTGTTGTCAGAATTTGGAAGTTCAGCAGTGGAGAATGTTTGGCTATGTTTAAAGCACACGCCCACTCTCTCAGCTGCTTAAGGTATGTTAAGCAATATTTTTATGTGTAATTCAAAAGACAAGTGAGAACTTTTTCATGAAAAGTAGACAAATCTTTATCTCACTATTGTTAACATATCTGCGCCCATACGCAGGTTATCAGGATTATTTGAATATTATTTTTTTCACCTCATGTTTGGCTAATACTCACAGTAAGTCATCATGCAATTGTTCATTGTAAAGTAAGATATTTGTGTGGTACATTGTGTTAGAATTTTTTTTCCAGTTTCTATTATTTTTACAAATCAATATCTGTTATGAGTTTTTTTCTAGTTTGGGTTTTGATTTTGTTTTAGTTTTTCTCGGACTGGTGGTGTGTTATGTGGTGTTGGCAAAGATGGACATGGCAAAACGGTAAATTTCTTTACTCTCTTGAATTCATAGATATAATTAGTCTTTTCTTTAATCTCCATTTACTTGGACTCTTTTCAAATTTCTCCAAATAGTATGTGATTTACAGCCCCAGCAATGGTCAAATTACCTTTAAATAGAATTAGTATATTTTTTTGATTTTTAATGTATTTTCACTTTCATATTTTGTTTTATGAATTCATAACACAATGTAAAGCGCATATAAGATTTTTATGCCCTTTATAAATAATGTTTTAGATAAATGAATAAAACCATAATAACAACGCTCTCTCAAAGTCTTATATTGCCACTTAGATTAAAAACACCCTCATGTTTCTCTTACTGGAAAATACCCACGTCCATTGCTAAAGCAAAAACAAGAGGACTCTAGCCAAGGTATTAAAGATTGACTGTAAGCAAATATAGCGATGTGATATTCTGAAGTAGTTATAGAAAGATTGAGAGTTGTTCTAAATATAAGATTTCTTACACTGTAAATACCCTGTGTTTCAGATGGTTGTTGTATGGAATACACAGCGTGTTAACAGAGGTGGTGATGTCACAGTGGCGGCGAAAGCACATACTGATGTGGATATAGAAAGATTGAGACTATCTGACTTTGATGAGACAAGGTATAACAACTGGCAAAAAACATTAGGGCTGTTCAGGCAAAAAACCCATGCATTGCAAGCTGCCTTCTGTCCTCGTACATTTTTGGCTGCAATAGCCCTTACATGGCACAGTGTTCTCTTAAGGAACTTTAAACATGGTAGCCTGCCATAGTTTAGTTAAATGGCCAATTCTCGTGGGTATGCTTTCCCCCATGTTTTTTAGTAAGTGGGCTCTGGTGGTTACATTTATATTAGGATACTCCTACTTTGCTTTCATTTTAATGAAAGTACTCTAACTTGAACTTTGAATCAAGCCAGTATCTTTTTTATCCATAATGCAAAAATAAAAATGTTTGAAAATATGACGGAGAAGTCGTGAAACATGTGTTTTGTTTAAAAACCATTGTTTGTTTTGATTTCTGCATCATGTCTAATAAGCAGTTGTTCCAGTAATAATGTGAGTGAAATTTCAGAATGATATCATGTGGTCGAGATAACATTCGAGTTTGGCGCCTGAGAGACGGCCAGTTACGTTCAGCCCCCGTCAACCTGGGAGAGTATAGAGCCATGGAATTCACAGATTGCTGCTTTGAAGCCAATTTACCTCACTCTAGGGACCCATATGATAAATTAGCGTAAGATGATGGATGCATAATGAAATAACACTTAAACTTTAGCTTCACTATGTTATATTACTGAACCATATAAATCTTTGGTTTGTACAGCATTGATAGGGAGAAGTACCTCTGTCGTTAAGTTGGAGAATGCAAAAACTTATTTCAATAATAAAAAATGTGCATTAATTTTTTTTTACTGATGTACCAAATAATTGTGCATATTATATCTGTTAAATTTCAATAAATCTTTGGCAGTTAAAAGAGCCAAATGCGAACTCCCTTCTTCTTGGATTGCACAAAGTTTATCAATATTATGAATCGGTTTATAATAAATATACTCATGATCAGATTGGTATAGAACAAACAACTGTTCAGGATGACTTTCTCCAAATTGCACTAAACAGATGTCATTTGTTCTGAAGCAATTTTTCACCCTGGTAAAATAAATTTATGCACCATTCAAATATCTAATTTCAGGTATGTGTGTAGTCGGACGGGTTATATGTTTGAGGTGAATTATGGGAAGGTAACGATAGAAAATGTACGCAGATTGACACCAAACCTGAAAGCCATGGGAGATTTCAACAACGACAAACAGACATTCAGCTCAGGTAATTTGTGAAAAGAATTTGATGAAATATTTGAGCAGTGTTGTCATCACTGCCTATGCATGAAGTGGTATGGACACATTCGTGAATGCTCTATTATGTTTAGTCGTTCACACAGCCCCTCTCAATCAAGGTCTGTTCTCCCTGTGCAAGGATTAGGTATAGCTAATGTATGCCGATGATATGGCTCCACTGTCAGACTCGCTTAAATACAGTCACCTACTTTTGGCAAAAACCCGAAGACCTCCCGCTACGGTTTCAGTCTGTTATTTCAAACAATGGTCTGTGATTAGTTTACATTATGTTGTCAATTTGAATTTAATCCCCCTCCTCAGAAAGTGTTCAATAACAAACATATCCGAAGTTTCAATCACACCCTTCATTCTATCACAACTATAAGTCATAAGCCTAGAGGATTGATAGGCTTCTGTTTTCAATACTCAGGGTAGGAATCAACCTGAGTGTGAGGAAGACCGTGAAAGACGTGCACACAATCTTGTAAGCTTCTTTTCCCCCTCATCTCAAAAGTGACAATCATGCATTGTCATAAACCTATCGATATACATGCATTGTCAAATGGTCTTACGTTATTAGTGAAATATCTGTAACTTTAAAAATGTTGTTATAGATGTTCAGTATTGTTTGATATGTTATCATAGGTGCTGGGGTTGCTTTAAACTCAATGGCAGTGAATGAGTCATTTTGTGCGACCGGATCTGATGATGGTTACCTACGTCTGTGGCCATTGGATTTCTCACATGTCTATTTAGAAGCAGGTATGGCGTTTTTCTTAAATTGCCAATGTTTCATTTTGTTTTCTTGCAAAACTACGATACAGAATTTTGGAACATTTTTGACTGCATAAGTACAAAATTTTGTTGGATGTTTTAGATGATTAAAAGAGTTCACTTCCAAGCACACAAAAAAAATTAATTAATAAATGTCTACAGTGATTGGATATTTTCAAACAAATAAAAGTGTACTGTCTTATCATTCTTGTTTCAAAAAATTCTCTACGATCATTAGATTTTATATCAAATGAACTCAATTTTCAGAACATGAAGGTCCTGTGACTGCAGTCGATCTTTCTAAAGATGGAATGAAAATTCTTGCTGGCACACTGGCTGTAAGTATCCCTTATACTGATTTAAGTGAATAAATTTTCATTTTTAATATTGAGCCGACAGACTCCTTTCATTTAAACATGTTCTGTTGAATATCACTCTTCATTAAGTTTAAATCAACTCCATTGACCTATACATATTTGATTCTTAAAAAATTGTGTTCAAAATAGCTAGTTAGTGGTAACTCAACTTTTAAATTGATGGGTGTTTGGTAAAAAACTTGTCACTGCTTACATCGAAATGTTAAAAATGATGTTTCAATCTCTCTGATACCTTTATTGATTTTCCTCTGTTTTGAATTACAACATTATATCAAATAGGGAGAAACTCATTTAAAAAATCATATAAATTCCATTCATTATTTTCCATACAATCTTTGACCAACTTTCAAATTTAATTTCTTGTTATAATCAACAACAAGACTTTCACAAAGAGACTAGCTTGACCTTCGGGTTTATTCCGTCATCCGCTCAGAGAGGTTTCTCACAGATTGATCCTACTTTGCTACGATGACACTCCACGTCATGCCATCTGAAACGGTCAGTCTGCCAATACACATGACAGTCCTGATTAACATGGTCAACATGGGCGCCCTCTGTCGGATGCCTGTAAAGAAAGAGTTTTAATTTATACAGTGTCTTCATAGCTTAAAGATAGATATAGTATGATTAAACAGATTATTCGATTTGTGAAAACAAATCTGAAGACTAGTTCAACCCAGAAATTATTTTCTGTCAATGTTTAACTGAAGCTTTTTGCTTCAAACAATGTTAATGGCTGAATTTTTTATGATGCTCTTTTAAATAATCAAACTACTATTAATGTGTCATTTTCTCACTTATTTTACCTTAAAAAGTATTAAATGGTCCTGAATTACTAAAATTCAATAATGTAAACCAACCAACCTGTGAGCACTTTTACTTTAAAAGCTAATTATTTTGTGCAAGAAAAGCTTTGTCTTTACAATACAGTAGAATATTAAATCTTGTTGAATTACAAATAATTCGGTTTGAATAACTCACCATGGAGCATACGGTAACATGAATTGACCAGTTGATGTCCATTTCCAACTTTTCAAACCAATTTCTTTCCCACTTGTGAAATAACCACTTAAATCATAGCTTTCTGTCCAATGAAAAAAAAGACATTCAAGGATTGTGATTAATATTTGAAAATAAAACCTTTAAAATGGGACTATGCACAAACATATTTATTAGGATTAAATTTAATTTTAAAAATGTTATAGAAAAAACCAAGATAATTCCGTTCATTATAAATTTGATGGGCCAAATATACTGATATTTGATAAGTTGTAACAACTTTGAAAAATTCCACTGCATAGCCGCATTTGATTGGTAGAGAACAACTCAGCACTGTGGTACTCACAACCTGCAGTTGGCATTTGTCTGGCAAGTATGAGACCTGGGTTGTAGTCCTGGTCTTCTGAATTTTTCTGTCTTCAAATTAATAAATTAAATATTTATAATCAAATGATCATAGTTCTAGCCGTCGACATCTATTCTGGTCCTCTAAATCTTGACTAAAACCATAAAGTTTGATAATTGAGACCTTCTATAAATAAAAGAATTTAGCTCCATGACATTTCAATTAAGCTAGCTCCATGAAATTTCAAAAAACAGCCACCAAATAATCTTAAGTTACCTGGCATGCTTTTGATAGACGTTGTTATGAACAGGTCTTCTTCAAATGTCTCAACAGACACAAGTTGTGACTTCTTGTGTATGCAGGCATCTCTCGCAGATTCCCAGATTCTTGGTGTGGTGTCAAAAAGATAACACTTGTTTGCATGTCTCACCCAGCCAATCGGACATTCTATGAAAAATGATAATAATTAATAATTGGGTAATAATGCCCTCAACACCATTTCCTAAGCTCTGCATACGTCGACATAAAATTGCCATGTGAACTGCCCGTGGAGCATACAGTGGTGTACAGTCTTTTAAAGACGCCAACCATTGTTAAACATTCACAACACCACGTTATCCCAGAGCAGTTGGAAGTGCCTAAACCCGGATTAGAACTCACAACCTGTTTTATGAAAGGCCGCTATATTCTAACCAGACACTGGGTGATAGGCACTTCCAAGGGAATGATTTAATACTTTTGATATGCTAGTCTCTCACACAGCCCCTCTTAAACGAAGGTCTGTTCCCCTACGCATGAATCGGTTATCGCTAAGTGTATGTTTATTACCTCAATTATAGAAATAACGTTTTTAGTTCTATTCCTGTTTTACTCACTTTTTTCTGCATTCATTGTTATCATCTCTGCCTGCATTGTACTCAGTTTGATTGTCAATTCCTGGATCATTTTCTGCTGTGCAATCTGGACTGCTTTCATCTCCTGCAGCTTGGCCGCATTGCAACACTCTTGCTCCCCCTCTGTTGGATTCAAAGCTGTCCCATACACAACAGCTAGGAAAGCCACCAACAATATCAGACTCTTTGCTGAACTGATCATGATCTGGTCTTGTTGAGTGTTGTTCTGTTTCAATAGCTTATTCTACTCTGTGATAAATAGTAGAGCTTGATTATATAATTCAAAATAGTAGCGCTTGATGATATAATTAAACATTCCTAAAACGATCTGTCAAAATGTAATAAATATTTTGTTATCAACTTCACTTTGAATTAAAATAAAAGAAAGATAAGATTGACTGTTTCACTTCATTTGTTGAATAGTTTGGTTGCTGATCTGATTTGAAAACATGGTTCTATTTCCTTGTTCGAAGCAAAGTCCATGTTGCTTTTAGATAAAATATGACTATTCTAAAATGCATAGTACATTATACTCTAAATACTTAAAGTTCTACTTCTTGATCACAGCATATGCACCAACGTCTTTCTTTAAAATCTGATTTTAAAGGTGCATGCGCCTTTTCCATGACCATTGAAATCATAAAACAAATTGCAGCAATGATGATTGTACTGATAGTACTCTGACTATTAAACCTTAGACACACAGCTAATATTTTTGAAAATTCTTTAAAATGACAAAAACGACTTTGTTAATTTTTGAATGTGTTAATTTAAAAACACATAAAAAACTTGTGGTGGGCCAAGCATAGTTATTTTTGGCTTAGGCATTAAGGAATGCATTCAAATTAATTAGTTTTGTCAGAAATTATGGAATATGCAGTTCTAATTCAATGCAAGTTTCACTACACATCTTAAAGCTGATGCAGCAAAGTCATATTTCTAGCCAACACTTTGCGGCGTTTTCTTTGCCGCCCATCTATCCAGAGATGTTGTATTCATTGTTTTGTTCATATTTTCCGTCATTTTAATAAATGGCCTTTCACACACTACAACACTATTGTTTCTCTGGATACATAGCTCGTCGGTCAGCGGAACGATCATAAATAGAATTTAAGAATTAAATGAATTTATGAGAGTGCAGCACATGTAACTCATTACGTCACAACTGTAACCCTTTGACAATGCAAGGTCACGTGACTTATCGGTCTCTCACTTGGCCATCATCTATACGACAAGACGCGTTTGCTTATTTCTCCGAGTTTTTCAACTCGACTTCAGTTTTTTATTTCCCACCCCCTGTATCTCTGTTATCATGGTCGTTGTTATATGTATTTTATTTTATGGCGGCGTTTTCTTTGCCGCCCATCTATCCAGAGATGTTGTATTCATTGTTTTGTTAATATTTTCCGTCATTTTAATAAATTGTAATAAATCACACACTACAACACTATTGTTTCTCTGGATACATAGCTCGTCGGTCAGCGGAATGATCATAAAGATACGGTCTCCTCGTTGGTGAGGATCTGGGGTCAAATTCAAATCAACTAGAAATTTTGTGTATGAGTCCTTTGGTGAATGTTATTAACCTGCATCATAGTCAAAAAAATCGGTCAAGGGATAAATTTGAGATCTTGGTATCAAAAAAACCTTCTCGTAGGAGAAGGTTTTCGAAATTTACACTTTTTAGGATAAAAAGCTCACATTTACCCCTTTACCGCCTTTTTTGAATTTGTTTACTAAGATGCAGGTTCATTATATTCATCAAAGGACTCATACACAAAATTTCTAGTTGATTTGAATTTTGACCCCAGATCCTCACCAACGAGGAGACAGTATCTCTAATATGCAAGTTTCACTATGCATCTTAAAGCTGATGCAGCACAGTCATGTTAAAACATGATCAATTTAGTAGAAATTGTGACAGAGATGTTTCTTACATTTTCAGGGAAATCTTGGCATATTGGATGTGACAACTAGAAACTACAAAACGATAATGCGATCACATACTGGCAAAATAACGGGTCTTGCCCTAGATCCTAAGAGACGCCATATAGCTACAATATCTGATGACCATAGTATAAGACTTTGGGACATGGATACATTACAACAGGTAAAACCTCATCTCAAAAATTCATTGACTGTATTGAATTGATTGATTGAATTTACATCATATTCATTGAATGTATGTTTCAAATTAACGTGAGCCCAATAGCATCGGGATGACACTTTCAGAAAGGGCATACTCTGTCATAAAAATGACAATAAAACAATGCACCATTCACTGTTCAAACTACTTAAAAAATCACATGCTACTGTCAATTCATAATCAAATTCTTATGTGACGTTATACAAATTGCTTCAATGCCATATGGAATATTGCAATGTGGAGAAATGAGTGGCTAAACATGCTTTTCTACACAGAAAAGGGTACTTTTGAGTGATGCAAATTGTCTGTTGCACAGTGGTTGACCCTATGTGGTAAAGCATGCTTCATTGTGCTGTACTCTGCATATGACATGTTTGTTATATATTTTAACAAAAAACAAAAGAAGTACCCCCTCTGCTTTTGACATGGTAATGTATATATCCCGGCAGAATCTGACAGTCTTGAGCCTTTATCACTTTATAACTGGAGCCGTTATCACTTATAGAATGAATTTGAAGTTATTAAGAATTTTAAATACAAAAGTATTCAACCATCCCAATGTCGAACCTTTAGAGACACTTCTGAGTGATGTTTTCAGTTGTTTGATTTCACGTGTGCTGAAGAGTGCGCAACATCTATCACATACCACCCGGAGAAGGAAGTGTTTGCTTGCGGATTTGAGAATGGATGTGTCAGAGCATTCTCTATTCCAACGACAAGCCTGCTTACAGAACATAGGTTTGTTATTTCTATATTTTACTTACAGGCATATATGAGCTAACATGTAAAATTTTTGATGTCGGTTTTTGTTTTACATCATCCGGTAATTTTTTGTTATAATAAAATCAATTTCATTATCTTCTACTTAAAAGCTTAAGATATTTTCGTGAATTGGTTATAGCTGTTTGGATATTTGTATCCAGTAGAAATGAATATATTTGTTTGGTCCAAGGTAAAGCTTCTGGACATAATGTGAGTTTCAGATGAATGCTTTTATCTTTTAAGATATAAGCATTCAAAAGACTATTGCCTTTCGAACACAAAGTCAATTAAAAGTTTCAAAAACAGTAAACTGTTCAAAAACTAAGTCGGCATAAATTTACATATTTCCTAATATTATCACTTTTGATTTAAAGTTAAAAGATATTTAATGGCCGGCTTCACTATTTTCCAGACAGCATCTAGGCTCTGTGACGGGTGTAGCATACTCTGTCTCTGGCCAACAGCTCTACAGTTGTTGCTCCGTGGGCTCCCTGGCACTATACGAGTGTAGCACTGGGGTATATTCTGTCGTACGTCTCCTCACTAACGTTGTAGCGAGGGGCGAGCATTATGGACCGAACGCTATAGCAGTTAGCCCTGGTGGACAACATATCGCTTTCATTGGTCCTTCAGAGTTCACTGTAACTGTGTGTAATGCCAAGACGTTAGATCAGGTAAGTGCTTTCTTCGGAATTTTATATCTTAATCTTCCCAATGAATGACCTGGGTACTTACAGCATTTGGTTGAACATAGTCCATTATTTGAAACTGAGTTTTCACCATTGGCTTAGAAATTGTTTTCTCAACTTTTTTGCCAAACATTGACAATATTTTTGCATGAATTCTCAAACATTACTGTCACAAAAGTTCACTACATTGACTATAATTTAAGTCATGAAAGTGCCTCTTATTTATGAAACAAAATCATCAAGCTACTTGAAAGAGGTGACATTGGGGAATGGAATGGATGCTTATAAGAGAGAATACAGTTGCTTAACTTAATCTAAACCTGTTTGTGGTCAACGGGCAACCAGGGGCCCTTGAACTGTTGAATCATTATAAGTTGGCATTTGTAGTTTGTTGGATTTTAAAGGACCTCCACTTTCATGAGATTTCTCTGTTGTTTCAGTTAATAAAAGTTGACATTAGTACCATGTATACTAATGAAGCCACTCGACACCCAGTGATCGACACAGCAACCGGAATAACATATTCAGCTCTCAATGTTCAGCAGCTGTTGGTTACTACCTCATCAAATAAACTCCTAAAACTGGATGCACGGTCTGGTAAAATGCTGGCAGAGGTAATTTAACACCCAGACATTGCCAATTATTGAGATGTAACAACTACTGCAAAACTTTCTTTTGAGTTTGGTTTTTGCCCTTATTTATTAGAGAAACGGTCCTCAAAGCTTGTATAGACTCTGAGGTTGATCCAGTTGATGACCTGTATTAAGTTCCTTGTCTGCAGGTCAAAGGTCAGTGTCACCATGAATTTTTTTGCAAAAACCTTGTCCAATCAGTACCAAGAGAAAATCTATGGCTATGGTTTTCCAGTTTTGAACAGAAGTTTTTGATTTTATTTTTATTTTCTATATAAAGTAGAAATTGAAAAGTTAATCCTGATCGATGGTGATCCAAATATAATGCAGACTTTCCCATCTAGTCTGGTAATCAATTCTGCAAATTTTGACTTTGCAAGAACTACAATTTTTTGCAGAATCTTAAAGAAGGTTGATTGTGGATTATTAAACCATAATTAGTTAATTACAAGATGGAACTTCCATATTCAGTGGAATATTCCGTTTTTTCCCATTTTCAGTCAAGATTCCTGTCAATCATATTTTGTTTTTTCTCTAGGTTGGTAATATTCATCGTGGAGGCATTACCTCCCTATCCTCCACACAAGATGGCCGTTACCTAGCAACAGCCGGGGATAAGGTCATCAAAGTGTGGGACTACCACATGAGACTTGATCTCAACTTCCAGGTAATAATGTTTGGTTATAAAGAGTTGAGAATTATAAAATCTGAATAATTTTTATCAGGGAAATTTATGATCATGAAAAACAGATCTTTGAACATGTATGTTAATTGATGACAAGAAATCATACATTGAAATGGTGCCAAAGTCAGTCTTTATTGCATCTTTTAAAGTTAATGTCAATTAAACCAGAAATGTTGTGTACGAGTCCTTTGTTGAACACTTGCATCTGAGTCAAAAAAGCTCTCAAATCCCTCCATTACAGATTTATTTGAATTTTTTTACTCAGTTGCAAGTAAGTTACGTTCAACAAAGGACTCATATTTCTAGTTGATTTGCATTGGGACGTAGGATTTGGACCAATGCAGAGATAGTAACTTTAATCAAAAAGAAAACATTGCATTATATATTAAATAATATATAAAACATATTTATTGGGATCTATATTTGTGAGTCAAAGTATACAAAAACAAGAGTTGAGTGTAGTATAATGCCATATATTATGACGAAAGTAACAAAACAAAGTAAACTATATACAAATCTGAGAGATGGGCAGGATAAAACCGCCCTTAAAATAAGGAAACCCTATACATGGATAACCAAGCA
>JAOXYC010209128.1:0-11378 GCA_028565715.1 Phoronis pallida
TCCATTCAAGCAATAACTCCGGATTAGATTTACTATCCGTAATTATGTATTGCAAATTATTTATATTGCTCAGGAATAATTAGATTACTTTTATACAGTTCTTCTGGATTATAATGATAATTTACCAAGATATTGAATACTTGCTTAATGAAAAAATTGGTGATATAGGCAAATTATTTTTGTGGTTTGCTGTTGTGATACTCTCATATGTTCTTTGGTCAAATCCAATACCAGTCATGCTACTTTTCCTTGCAATTTTTCAGTGCATAACCATAAATTTCTTATTGGTTCAGAATAACATGTTTTCCATAACACCGAAACATTTTTAATTCTAAATTTTAAAACATTTGCTTGGATTTGACCAGTTCATATTATGTCATTCAGATGAATGATGGAATTTGCTCATGATATTATGTAATAGTCACCTTTAGAAGGTATTTGATAGGTGCTACAGCGGTCTCAGTGGAGTTGATATTTTTGTATGAAGTTATAATTGTTATGTTATCCACTTGTCGTGTGAGTCTCAAGACGTGAGAAATAAAAGTATTAAATGAACAAACATTCTCATTTTTATTATCTTACAATGAGTTTTGATAACACGACGTCCATTTGTTTTAAAGAATATGTTCTATTGGCTTAATGTTTCGATTTTTGCTGCCCCGCAATGCTGCTTTCACCAAGACCAAACGATAAAGATATCGAAAATCATATTTAAGTCATTCTAATTTCTTGAGATGCCTCAAACCGAAAAAAGTCTCAGCACAATCTTCTGATTTTCGACTTCCACAACGATATTTGTCGTCCCCAAAATGAGAAATGAAAATGAATTCTCCCTGGATTTGACGAGTACTTTGCATCAACGAACAATAAGAATTCAGTGAACGAACATCAAACTGTTCATTGAATCTGAATAATTGAGCGACGGAAATTACTTATTATTAATTTACACGTCCCGAAATGAGCTTCGATCGGTACATTTGTGTTAATTATTCATACAGCACTTTCCAATGTTTGCTCGCATTCGGAAAAACAAAATCAATTTATACATTTTTAAAGAAACTAAAAAGCGAAATTTAACCACAATATGCAAATAAAAACGGTTTCGGAGATCGTTTCAATATTTTCATGTATTAAAAATTGCGTCTCAAAGAATTGGTGCAGGCAAGATACATTTGATGTTTGCAGGTTTTATGAATGTATATGGATTCTGAAAAGTACGTTGTTCAATAAAACAAAATAGTGCTATAAAATGTGAAGTTGACAGAACGAAAATTTCATTAACTGAGCCTTATTTTTTTAGAAATACACAGGATAAAGATATACAAACTGAGATTATGCTATTGACAGTTACCAACCGGTTTCCACGGTGAAAACGACCAATGAGCGTACATGCAAAAGAATTGAGATTTTTTTAAATAATCTCATTTTATTATAAATTTCTGGTTAAAGACCCATGTCGCTCTCTAAGGTCTAAACACACATTTTGGGTTTTTCGGTGGGTCAGGATTGTATTTTTGATGTAATGACCTTTGAGTAGAGCCAAACTAATAAGAAATCCGTCGTGTTTTAGTAATTTAATGCCAAACCGCTGATTCCTAGTTCGTGCCTCAGTCTTTCAGACGGCTCGGTACGAATAACAATCTGCAGTGTTTTGGGATTAAATCACAAATATACGAGGGATTTTCGATATGTTTGTCTCAACTCAAAGTTCATAACTTCGTGAAGCCATTTCTGACCCAATAGAACTCCCAAACTGTGTTTCTAAACCTTGGAACACCCTGAAACCGGTTGTGTTACTTTAATACTAGGATCCTAGTTTAATATAACTACATGACGTACTCAAAACATTTGTA
This sequence comes from Phoronis pallida, assembly GCA_028565715.1. NCBI lineage: Eukaryota > Metazoa > Phoronida > Phoronidae > Phoronis > Phoronis pallida. Next base: position 1,854 of record JAOXYC010209128.1, read on the forward strand.
TAATCTGCGATTAAATCCATTGACTCGTGGGCTTTTATAGTCATATTATTTTTAAATTATATAACTTATAGAAGTTAAAAGTCCACGATTGACTCAACTATTTTCACATACAATACCATAATGCATTAATTTTCATTTAAAAAAATAAAATCACATATTCAATACTCAGAATAAAGCGCGCTTTTTTCGGTTAACCAAACTCCGCTGGTTGCTTTGGTAAACAGAGACGATCTCAGTAGGCTTGTCGCTATCAATAATTGATTATGAATCAATATCAATGTTTAACCTGTAACCTTAGCCTTGAGTACTCGGGATGCGACTGGCTTGAGGTAACAGTAACAGTTTATTTGTTCTTGTTACCAATAACAACGTACAACGGAATATTTGCATAATCCGTCTATTTAATTTTTATCGCTAATTCAAATCATCTTGGAGTGCATATGTTCACATCCAGTATCTTGTATAAGTGGAGTAATGCGATAATGCTTGCGCTCTTTACCGTAGAGACCAACCGGGCCACCCCTGCATCAACTCCAAATTTATAATTTTCCTGTCTCTTTAAAAATTTGCCACTTTCGGTAAGTAAAAGCATTCTATAATCTATCATGCACACATCTGTTACATGTGTGAATTGTCAGTTCGCCCCATAAACAAGAGAAATATTGACTGAACTTTTGATTTTGCTCAATCCAGACAATTATATTGATTTTTTGCCAAATCGCATTATGCAATTAGTAAAAAAAAATGTTGGGTGTAATTTACGAGTTGAGGAATCGCTTGATCTGCTAAATACGTTAATCTGTGAATTTATCTTTTAACAAAAATCGAAGGGGTGTTAACTCTTGTAAGTATATTTCGTGGGTGTGTATTTTGAAACATTCGTATACCCCAAGGGCAATCACTACAACGGAAATCGACGATGTTTTGACAAAAATACAGAATGCTGAGTGGGTTTTTAAAACAACGGGTGGTTTATTTGATAATTTGAGACAGAATGTGACACCATCCGCGCCGCCTAAATATATCTTTTTTGTTACCGCCAAGTGTCTTGAGAAAACAAAACACGGATCGAGTAACTTGCATTAATTTGAAACAATAGACCAATAATTACTTCCCACATATATCTATAGCTCGTAATTGATCTAAATTCCATCTAATATATATCATGCAAGGGTTTTTGTCATATCAATTACGAAAATCGATCCAAAGACTTGCGAAAATCGATTCAAGACTATTTTTGAACACTAATTGCACGTTAAGTACATTCGTATTGTGTATAATACACAATATTAATTTACCTTATTACAAGGAGATGAAAACGAATTGGTCACATTCTTTACTTGTATTGATTTTCTTGATGAAAGTCAAGAAATTTATAATAATTTTCAGGATAATATGGCATATTCTTTGCTATCAAATACAATGTGTATGTCTCGAAATCCGAAACACAAAGTGAGCTTAAATGTTTGAAAATGGAGAAACAGTCATGAAATTGAAACTTGCCAAAAGTTCGATGTATTTTAATTTCTATATTTCCAGATTATCCAATAATACAATAATAAATAATCATAAATGTGATATTATACATTGTGTTGACAGTTATTCTATGTTTCATTACACCAACATAATCACCTATAAATAACAAGACAGTTTTGTAACATACATGACAAACAAGTTCACATAGAAATTAACACCTACAAGTACATTTAAGACATTTTCAGCACTTATACAAGATAAAGAAAAAGGTGTCCCAAGTTCGTTTCCTTGATTGATATTGATTAATTTGCTTTTGCCAAAAATGTGATGAATTTGAAAAAACAGAAAAAATCTTAACTGAACTGGTCTCCTGATTGCCGGTCAGATGCTCTACCAACTAATGTGTTAAGCAAATAAGTTTACTTTATTTAGTGAGATACCTTCATGGTGCAAAATTCAAATAATAACACCTCAAACTATAACTAACTATATGGGGTTTCCCGAGTATTACAGAAACCAGGTAATCCTATCAAATAATCATCAAAAAAAATATTTCTGAACTTTCTACCTGGAAACAGTATTAACATTAGTAAAGTATCCAACCAATGGGGCTAGTTGACCAAAAGGCGGCAGCAGTGTATTATGTGGCAAATCAGCATAGCGCATGCGTCCGTAAAGCCATTGTTTACAGAGGAGCAGCCTGGTCGTGTGTAAGATCAGCTAGAGAACCAGGTAATACCACATAATACAATAGCGCCATCTGAGGAGTTCTTAGTTTGCCAACTAGCCCGTTAAACACAAATGTACAACAATTTTCAGAAAAAACACTATCATGTTGATCATGAACTATGCCTTTTTATAATATTGGATGAATCAATGACTCTTTAATGTACCAACTCAGATTTCAAAATTTATTCTTGAAAATCTCACACAATTATTTATCTACCCCCAACAGAGTTTTGTTAATTGCCATTGAAAATGGGGATGTTTTTCTTAAGCATAAGCCACCAAAACATATACATATAGAACAAGCGAGCCCTAAACACAAAAAGCATGGATTGACTACTGAAGCAACTGACAAACCACATACTCTGGAAATGTATTATTTTTACAATATTTTCCATTTTTGAAAGTAATTATTTACATAAAAGCTCATAATGATTATGGACAAAGCACACATTTCATTAATAATATACAAAGGAATGGTACATAAAGACACTGTTCAATAGTGGATTTCTTGTTTTTGAGGTGGGGTGGGGGGAAGGGATTTGTGTGTGCTGAAAGTATGACCACCATTTTAACATGAAGGGAGTTCAAAGTAGGAAATAATTGTTCGAATGTTCTATACTTTCATAAAGGTAACCAAAGGCCTCCAGATTACCATGTTTAGACAATGTAGAAGAATTATGTATCCTAAACAATCTGATTGAAAGTACCCACAACCAGGGCCACCTGCGGGTGAAATACAGAAGCTGGAGATTTACTAGTTGTTCTCCAGTGGTTATTACATTTGCTAACACGCGAGAGTCGTACCCTTTCTCTTGCTTATAACTGCGCTCATACCGCGGCCCTGGTGGCCCAAAAATATTCTCAACAACGGCACTAGAAGGACTGACACTGCTAACCAGTTACGTTCACATTACAACATTGTCTGTTTATTATTCAAACTTTCAAAAGTTTGAGTCAAAACTCGTTCCTTGCGAAAATGTGATGGTAGCACTTTGTTGTGCGGAGGACAGTATGTAGCGATGATCACACTCCGGTACTTCGGTTATGAGCAAGAGCTAAAGTATGTGAGCTCGTGCGCTAGCAAATGGTGGTTATTAACTTCAGCAATGATCGCACCCAACTTAGGTATTTTGCAAAAGCAAACTCCTATTTGGAAAGACCTCATGGTGGTTATACATGAGCACATGGTAAGGTTGTTATTGCCTTGGGACATTGATTCACTTCCTTGACCCATGTGTTTAACAATTCATTGTTGGTCGACAGAAATTAATCCTTAATACCTCCAGCATCTCAGCTTTCTTCAGCTTCTCATCTTTCTAGTACTGCTAATCCATTTCCAGGTTTTCAATAAATTCATCTTATGATTTAATTAAGCTGTCTTCATCGCTGCATGTAATTAGATTAGTTAGTTGCTGTTATTATTAAGTCCCACACTGAGTCCGATAATCAAGGCTATCACAGCCAGGATAATTAACACTATCATCAGGAGACAGCACTTTTTTCGCCTGGCCTTGGACTGAAAAAAAACACAAAATCATAGCTGAATTTGAAAAGACAGAAAAAATCCGAACTGGACTGGGAATCGAAAACAGGTCTCCCGATTGCCGGTCGGTAGCTCTAACCAACTGAGCTACCCAACCGGAGTTAATAATAGCGCAACCCGAAAAGAGACTGGTGTCGGCAAATTGTACCTGCGTGCCAAACTTCATTGAAATCTGTCAGGCATTTTTCAATCAAAGGTAAACAAGCTATTGTCAATCTATGAACTAATTCTGCAACCAGGGGAGTTAGGGTAGACGTGATGATTTGGAGAGCAAGTGGTGATGACACATTGTCATAAGGTATGTTTAACAAAATCTGTAAAGCGGTTTTCAAAGAAAAGTGTGAACAAGCAATTGTCCATTTCCGAACTAATTCTGCCAACAGGGGGAGTTATATTGACCTAAGGAACATGTGTACTAAGTTTGGTCAAAATCTGTTGAGTGGTTTTTGAGAAAAGTGTGAACAAGCAATTGTCAATTTCCGAACTAATTCTGCCACCAGCGGGAGTTAGAATAGACGCGATGACCAGAAAAGCAACTGGTGCCGGCGCATTGACCTAATGAACATGTGTGTCAAGTTCGTCAAAATCCGTTGAGCGGTTTTTGAGAAAAAGTGTGAACAAGCAATTGTTGATTTCTGAACTAATTCTGCCACAAGGGGGAGTTAGGATAGATGCGACAACCCGCAAAGTGACTGGTGCTGGCGCATTGACCTAATGAACATGTGTGCCAAGTTTCGTCAAAATCCGTTGGACGTGACGACCCGAAAAGCGACTGGTGCCTAAAGAACAGCTATGCCAAGCTTCATCGAAATTTGTCAAGCGGTTCTCAAGATAATCAGTGGACAAGCAATTGTGGACGGACTGACAGACCGACGGACAGGCTGCCTACAATATGTGACCACAAGTGGACGCATAAAAATTCACCTTGATTACTTGGTAGAGCACTTGCCTAGAATGGGTACGATTCCCATGACGGGTCAGAAATTTTTTTCAGATTCCAAATACTTTGAAATGTAATTTAATTTTTCGCTTACAAAAAATATTTTAAATACCCTGCTCACCTGGTAATCTCTAGCCTGAGCTAACTGACTAGTTCCTTCCTCAACATGTACCGCAGCACTCTCTACATTAGCCTCTATACTGTCTGAAATCACAAATATACATACTTATGGTAACATGTTGTCTGTTTGATCACAGTTTTATTTAATGCATGACACAATGTATTGTTCATTGTTATTGTAAGTATATTTCGAAACGTTTGTACATGTAAACACTTCTGTATATATTGATGATTTAACTGACAACATGGATTTTCTAAAACATGTGTTGTGTTTTTCCTAATTAGTGTATCTTTACCAACGAAAACTCATAAAGCGTTTTCTAAACTTGGTTATACTTGCAACCCAACATTAAACGCAGCAAAGAAAAATTGTTATCATTCTTATTTTGAAAATTCATTTTATTGCCTTTCCACCTATTGAACAACTCCGTAACCAATTTGTGTGAGATTTCTTATGTGCTGCCTCATATTGTGCAACGTTGAAACTAACTAACGATGGAAAACCTTCGACTAGAAAAACATGAAAAAGATACAAATAAATGTATGCTATTACTGGCAGAAAGTGATAAATTTTGAAAAGACAGAAAAATTCAGAAACCGACCGGGAATCGAACCCTGGTCTCCTATTTTCATGATAGTTGTGCTAATTTTAACGCTATAAGCCAGCATAATTTTAAATTTATCACTTTCTGCCAGTAAAAGCATACATTTATTTGTATTCTTATATGACTCTAACGTGGTCTAATTGCTTTCAGAAAATCAAATCCTCATGTGAAAAGGTGCATCACAGTGCCACTCGTGGGGTAAAATTATACTGGCTTATAGCGTTAAAATTAGCACAGAAATTACTAGGACCCCGGTGGTGTAGAGGTTAAGGCACAACTATCATGAAAATAGGAGACCCGGGTTCGATTCCCGGTCGGGTTCTGAAGTTTTCTGTCTTTTCAAAATGAAAAAGATACTAATTCGTGTGCATTATATTAGGGCTGCAACGATGACGGAATGTTCACAATTCGATTACTCACGATTTTTTCCCCACGATTTAGATTTTCACGATTCGATTATTTCTCTACAAGATGTTGTTTTACAATCCTCCATTAAACTGACTAATTGTAACTTAGTACATGATGATAATAATACTAATATTTAAAGTCATCAGGAATGATACTATTTTGTCTCAAAAATACTGGTCTGTCCACGTTTCAGGAGATAAAGATGATCTCTGTGCCGATACCATGTCACCTGATGTCAAGAATACGCTTTCACTTGTCACACTTGTGGCTGGTACAATAAGCTTGAACTGAAGTTGAATAACTTTATTTTAATTTTTCAATTTTATAATCGAATCGAAAAAACTGCATTTTTGGGAAAAGCAAAAGCAATCTTCTTAAGTTAAAATAACATTCCCATTGGAATATTCTCATGAATGAATCAAATGACGTACCTACAACCTCCCCCTGTTCATGGACTAACAACGCCAAGTCTTTAAATATCTCATTAACTCCTACAATGTCACTCTGAAAAGATAACAACAATATTTATCACCAATGTGATACACATTCACGCCAGAAGAATTGAGGCCTATTCCAGCAAAAAACGTATCCCCAGGGGGGGGAAGGCAATTTGCTTTAGACCCACTACCCATATTTTTTAATTAATTTTTCTCTTATACTTATAAATATTTTTTCCCGAAAATACCCACCTACCCATATTATTTAATTAAACTGCCTTCCCCCCCTAGGATACCTTTTTTGCTGGAATAGCCCTGAGAAGAATTGGCTTAGGCGCTCAACTTGTAAATAATTAGTTCATCAAAATGTTACCAATAACACTCTAATATTAAAATGAGTATTCCTGGAAAAACTGGTGCTTATATCAAGATGTTTAAGGTGAGATTCAGACAAAAGCTTGTATTAAGTAAGTCTGCAAAAGGCAAGCCAGCTGTTCAGGGAGTGCTACAGAAACTGGTATGGGCTTCAGATTTTATGCGGTGTATTTAAAGTTCACAGTGAAATAAATATTAGAAAACTAGGATTATTGAAAAGTGACCTGCTGAAATATCACCCATTCTAGTGTATTAACATAACCTGAAGTGTCTGTTTCAGATAGAGTGCCAATTTTTTAAGAGTAATAGGTCAACCATAAAAGTGCAATTTTCTGAAAGGGCGCCTAAATCCCTGGTAGAATCTTTACCTCCAGTTGTCGTATAGCATCTTCTCTCTCCTTGATCATCTGCAGGTTGACCTCCTCTTCCATCGCTAACTTCATTGATTGCACCTTGGGTTGTTCACTGAAATTCAAAATAAAAAAAAATTGAATTTCTGAAATCTGTTAAAATCAGTGAATGCACTAAAATGCTCGCAACACTTAGCTTAGGTAACTCAAAGATACATAGTAAAGAAGATCCCCAACTTATGCTTGGCGTAAGGGTTTGTCTTACGATGTATTTCTGTACATTTGCCTCGGTTCCATACATGGGTTTTGAGATCGCATGGTTCAACATCCGGTTTGAGACTTGGGTTTGAAATATGACAACCGGATATGAACCTATCTCGTTTTTATTGCTTCACAAAGTCAAGTTGGGTATCTGTTCTTCTATTTAACTATGGGCAACTGAATAATAACATTTTTAGATTTGTATAAAAAGCTCTCAAACCACTCCTTTACAGATTTCTTTGTATTGTTTTACTCACTCAGATGGAAGTAAGTTATGATCAGCAAAGGACTTTCTTAAAAAAATTCTAGTTCAATCTGTTGATTTGCAATTATAATGCAGTGCCATAAACTTTAATTTATATGAATTTAAGTCAATTACTGGAACTTATCACTAGTCAGCCTGAAGTCCATGCGATATGGACGCAACGTTACGTTTTAACAAGTAAGTTCCAGTAATTGACTTAAATTCATATAATATCTACAACTGGATGTCTGACAATATTCATGCATATATAAACTTTAAATGTTGAAAAGGAGTTTAATGAATCTGATCCCTAAACCATTTTGCATGATAATTCCTGTAATAACTAAATTATGCAGATGTTTTCATACCTTGCAGCAGCAAAATCTACCAGCTGCCCTGTTCCTGCATCGTCATCAAATGGATTCTGAAATAAAAATGTACTTGCAACATACACTGACAAGCATACCTCATACATGCAAGACTATAGAATCAAAATTTTGAATCAAAAGTGGGGTTTGCCATGCTGAACAACGCAACTTGCGTGTGATAACGTGCAATGATATGCGGCTCGGGCTTTTCTCTGCAAATGATTTCATTTTCCGGAGACCAGCCTCATTCTGATGACTGATTGGGATTGCGCATGCCTGCGATATGAGACTATTGAACAGTGCCTATAACACTTTACAGTAATAACATGGCAATATCAAAGCTGTGCACTTGTATAAACTTAGTTTTTAACTACGTAAATTCGAAATTAGAGTTACATTTAGTGTATGTATAGGTCGAAAATATGATAACTCAGTTAGTAGATAGTAGAAGTTTACCTAGTCTGCAAGCTATTGTGGGTTTAAATCCCATGTTGGAATGCACATTTTTTTGGAATTATTTTCATTCATGTAAATACTTACTGTGTTAGCCCTGGCTCTAGCCACACTCTCTTTCTCTCTTGCTGCAGCTTTACGCTGAGCTGTCTGTAAATTGTTGAGTACTGTAGAGAAATCATTGGCCAACCTGTCCTTTTGTAGTTTATGTTGCCTCTGGAAATGTAATGTAATAATTCCAGGTAAATTTACACTGAAGTTTCACAGCAAGAAGGGGAAACAGAATCAAGAGGTAATTGCAACAGAGAACCATAAGATGGTCTACGGTTACGCTCGTAGCTCAGTGGTAAGTGTCCCGGCCTTTTAACAAAAAGGTCGTGGGTTCACGCCCTGGTTGCATTGCACTGAGTATTTCCTACTGGGCTATTAGGAAAGTATGGTATTGTGAGTGCTTAGCAAATTAAAGGTAATTGCAATTATTTCGAAAATACCACTCGCCTGCTGTATGCTCCCCGGGGAGTTGAAATGGTACTTGAGTGAACAGATCTGGAGCCTGGGTAATGATATTGAGAATTGTAAAGCGCCTTGAATAAAAAAGCGCTATTTAAGCACTGGGTATTATTATAATTATTATTATTAAATTCTACAATTAATTTTCTTAGTTTCCTCACAGTCCCAAAAAGTGTGAGTTGTTAGCATACCTGTTCAGAAAGACTGGGTGGGTTGGGTAACCGAGTCAGGTCTTTTAAATATTTATTGGTGTCTTTTGCTAACTGATTAGTGTTGTGTTGAACCTCATGTCTGCAAAAATAATAATACTAGTACCATCAAAATAATACAATCATCTCATTTATTGCTCACTCTAAAGTGAAACTGAATTTTTTTCTATGCACTATTGAACTATGTTCAAGCAAAAATGTTGATAAAACAAATTTAACATTCTGATAGACTAGCACTTAATAAGGAGTCTGTGGATATGAAACACTTAACGTCATGTTCTTCTTGAACTCTTTCACTGCCATTATTGCCTTAAGGCAACACCCGCACAAAAATCGATTTCTATAGCCGAAACGAGGGAGCGCTTAAAGCATACTTTACGACATTGCCACTTGACAGTACTTAGTCGAATAAGTTTTGCGAAAAAAGCAGAGAATTCGGTGATTTTTTTGTCGATTTTGAAGGAATTTGAGTGAAATTTGAAAGATTATCGTCTGCG
>JAOXYC010209239.1:0-11370 GCA_028565715.1 Phoronis pallida
TAAAATAGATAAAATAACATCCACAACAAATCGCCCAGCATAGGAATAGTATTTAATTGATCTATTCCAATGTTGAATAAGATATCCCTGGCAGAGAATTCTACCCCGCCAGTATTCCAGTGAGTCTAATGAAACCATTGTTGACTGACAAGTCTCCAAGCTACGGTTCAATTGCCTCGTTTTGGCAAAAATATTATTCACCTAGTTGAATTCATTTTAATGACCAAATTTCTCTATAGTTAAAGAAAAAAACTTGCTTGAATCAGCCTTACCTTGCCTCCCCTCTTTCGCTCCTTCTCTCTCTCCACAACAGGGTCAAAGACAAGAAGTTTCTTAGTCTTCTCAACAAACTTAGCCCTCTCTTCTAGCAACTTCTTCTCTTGTTCTTCTTTCACCTTCTGTTTCTCTTGCTGAAAATGTAGAAAAGGGTATCAAACATTCACTGCAATGAGTGAAAAAATAAAGATAAACCCAGGTTAATCATAACATTGTTATCAAAATAAGGCCAGCTCGTGTAGAGTTTAGTCTCTCCCACAAGGAGCTGTTACCAGCCACTAAAGATTGAGTTTTTTAAATTCTTGTTGATGACTTCATGACCTGACCTCAAGACTGAGGACTTCGATTGGCTTGCCACTGCCACTGGGATCGCTGATCGCAGTTAGTTCAGTCCCTCGACCCGAGTCGAAGGGGCTGGAGTTCAGTGTAGAGTTGAGCTCAGGATCTAGAGGTTGCGCTTATAAACCCCACTCTCATCAGTAAAAAAACCAGGATAGCATGCCGCCATATGCGTCTTTTAAAAAAGTTATTCAACTCTGGTTAATCACAAACCTGGATCTCTTGCTGCTTTTGCCTAATGGCCTCGCGCTCCTCTTCCTGGCGACGGCGTACTTCTTTCTCTTCCTCGTCAATCTTACGAGCACGTGACACATGGTATTGTGCCTGACTCAGCAGATCGGAACATTGCCTGTGAGAACAGAACACAGTGATTATCTATATTAAGAGGAACCCTAGCCACATTTTCAAATTTATGAATAAGCATTTGTGTTCTCTTATTTGCAGTAAAATGCTGGATTTTTTTTGTATCAGCCCGCTGCGTAAACTCTTTCTTCATTTCATTTTTTCGAACTACTCATAACAAGCAATTGCCATGTTCCCCAAGTAAGTGCCCATGCCTTAATAAATACATTCAGTAGTTTTGGCTTTTTCGTTTCACAAAGAACCTCATCACACGTCATTCATGAATGTCAACTTACACTCTATTTCTTCCTATTTTTTTTTTTGATTTTCTCATTAATTCTTGGGGTCTTATGAAATAACCTTGCAAGTATTAGCAAGTGGAACCAAGAAAATGGCTAGGTTGTGGAGTGAAAACCAAGAGAAAATATGGTCATGTATTCAGACAAATTCTCATGATAATAAAAACTGAATGTGACTGATTTTAGTGAACTTACCGTGCCTCAGCTTCAGCTTGGGCCAGATCAAACTTCATACGGTCACCATGGCGATTCAGATAGGAAAAATATCTAGAAAAAATATGAGAATTTAAATAAATGGCTTCAGATTGCCACATAGTATTGACATATAGATTGCACACAGTATTTGAATTTCATCATTATGTCAACAGCAAGATGACTGGAGAATATTTAAGCAAAAAAATGTACAAATTCCAACCTGGCAAAAGACAGATATCAAAGGAGACAGATGGAGACGGCGCTATACATGCTGAAGTTGCCTAAGGTAAAAATTCCCCGTAGCCCAAGAGCTGGGATACGGGTCATTGTTGCTAATGCGAACACAAAGACTGTGTTTACACAGTGATGGCCCTGAGGGGACTAGGGTTATTACCTGGTCATAAACATGTCACACAGGCTTTGTGTGAATACACCTAATAGCTGGCTCACTTATTCTAGATGAGTGAATCAACTAATTAAATTTTGAAGTCAAATTTTACCACTAGAGTTAAACTCATGTGTCTTCCACAAGAAAGCAGATGAGTGATTGAATGAGTTGGGGTCAATTTTGGGCATAATATGCACCATTTCCTTGTTAAATTTCAGAATTTTCTCCAATAGAAAAATAAATCCCCCTAAATGAATAAAATTCATAGTAACACTACAGAAAAAGTGATTCTTACAATAAATGGTAAGTAACACCACCTTTTATTGGATGAGATTTTGAAAAATCATAGAACGAGCCTTTGGCGAGTTCTATGATTTTTCAAAATCGAATCCAATAAAAGGTGGTAGTACTTCCCATGAATTTAAGAATCATTTTATCACTTAACTTGAGAATTTCAATATTCTTGACGTTCTTGAACCTTACAATTCTTTATGTTCTAAAGCATTATGCATGTGCCGCGCACAATGCTTTTCATGTGTTTCAGTACTCGTGTTCTCCACTTTCTGATAATACAAAGTATATCACAAAGTGATATCAATTCGAATATAAGGATAGTTAAGTGATAATATGAGTTATACCTTAAACATCAAGAATACCAATTTTTACCTGTGGGCCAGTTCCAGGTCATGCACAGCAGAGAGTACAGTTTTCAAGTTACTCTTCTCATCCTTCAAGATCTGTGTAGACAGTTTCTGCATGATCAGAGCTAGATTGTACAACAGCAAAGAGTCATTGGGGGACACATGTCGTGCCTGCAAATGAAATTTAAGAACTATTCTGAAGTAAAACATAATCATGCTTTTTGACTGTAAAACAGCAAGATTTATTGGGGGGACATTTGTTGGGCCTGTAATTGAGATATATGGTAGCTAAAATAACCCCTGGTTTTTCATATTTTCTAAAATTAGTTTTATGTAAATGTTTCTCATAACAGTTTCAATGTATAGGTCTTCCCAAAAGTTATGAAAATAAAAACTTTTGCTGAAGCATTTCCAAATGGGAAAAGATATCACCTGAAAGAAAGAAAAAACATGAAAGATGACACGCCATTGGAGGATGAGGGTGATTTTCCCTAAATGTGAATGAGACTGTCGCCTTACAATAATTTCTACACTATTTGAACCGACTGGATTTATTTTCTAAATTGGACAAGAATACATGATGTAATGACTATACCTTGACAAGAGCCTGTTTACATTCCTTCAGTTTACCACACTTGAAGTAAGCACGGGCCAGGTACATGAGAATATCTGTGTTGTGGTACTTGAAGAACTTCTTCAGGCAATTCTCGTACTGAAATCAAAAATTGATAAGAATTTATCAATTAAGTAAATTTTGCAATATGTTCATATCAACATGGTATCTGTCTGAGAGAAATTGTATCAGCCCAGTTTTGAGATACTTGAAGAACTTCTTAGGCAATTCTCGTACTAAAGTTACATTTAAATATCAAAATGGTATCATTCCAAGAGAAATCGTATCAGCCTATTAGGAAAAATGCCTTTTTCTTCAAGATCTGATACCGAACTGGGTGAATGTTATTGTGTTGTATTTATGAATCAGATTCGCAATCTTCTTTAACTTTTGCCAGTGACAAATTTGACAAGAGAATACAGCCAGGTTTCCAATAAATTAAATTAAAATAATATGTTTCTAAATACAAATCAAAATGTGCTTTCTAGTTACTGTTCAAAAGTGATCAATGTGCAAAGACAGACAAACTTGTACACTTGACCAGAATTGAACCCAGTTCTTCTGTTGCCGGACAGTAGCTCTGTGAGCCCTGGGTTTGAGTACCAGTCGAACATTCCACATTTTTCAGTCTTTCAAGTTTTAAATCACTTTTGATCAGAACATTTTGGAAATCCATGTTAACTAACCATAGTAACAGCACTAATGTACTGTTTCTGTTCTACATAAATATGAGCAATGTTGAGCCAGACATCACAGAAATCTGCCGTGGCTTCACGCACTTGGGCAAACACATCTCGGGCCTCGTTATAACAGTTCTTGTGTGCCAACACACAACCTGCAACAATTACATAACCACACATTCAAGACTGATCTTAGATAAGGTTGTCTTTGAATAAACTCAACAAGAACAAAAATATAGATATTTTAAGCAACCTGTGGTTTGAGTAAACAATTGTTTTTGGGAAAATTTTTTCAGACAAAAGAGAACAAGTAATTGGTAATTCAAAAACAGCATGCAAAACATTTTACAAACACGATTACACCAAAACGATACAGGGCAATGGATATCTAATTTATTTTAAAAATCTTATAAAATATTTATTCCTTGTTACGAACCTATGCCATTAGCGGCCCATATGTTTCTGGCATCATTTCTCAACACTGCCTTGTACATGGAGAGAGCACGATCCTGGTGACGCTTTTCCTAAAGAATAGAAGAAACAAGATAAATTAAGCATACACAAACTGAAGACATCAAGCTTTATTTACTAATAATTGTTTTATTTTAGTTTAACTTGGAAGAAAATGTTTTCAAATCACTTTTTCAAGAAGCAACATCTCTTAAAATTAATTTCATATTTTGTATAACTTTAATTTAGACTGCTTCATATTTCTGCTAACACAGTCCCAATGAATCAACTAATCCACAGATTCATAAAGTCATATGTGACACAAATTGAAAACAAAAACAAGTCAATCAATACCTTCTCCTTATCTCTCATTGGATGATGCAGTGTTTGTAACCAGACGTTGCCGAGGGCGATCATGGAGTAGGCGTCGTCCTTGGTGCCTGGGCACTGCAGGATACGTTCAAACTTCTTCTGGCCAGGACCCCACTCTTGTTTAGCCAAATGGAGATTGCCAATCAAGGACCAAGCGTCTGGGTGATCCTGAATGAGTATTCGTAAATAAATACATTGAGAACGTGAGAAATACTTTTTGAATAATTTATTCTTTTTTCCTCAACTGAAGAATTTTCTGTTTTTGAACTAACAAGGCTTAAAAATATTTTAATGCATAGTTTTAAATCACACATCGATAAAGATTTAATATAATCTTTGAAGACTTTCAATTTGCTGTTTGTTTGAAATATGAATAGAATGGAAACCAGTTGTACCTGGTTAATGTTGAGTGCATCCTTGAACCAATCTGAAGCCTCATAGATCTGTCCACGATTACGAGCCATGCAGCCGAGACGTAAGTAGCCTGCATCAATTAAAAAACAAACATATTACCTGATCTGAACATATTGAACAGAGAAAAAATAACATAACTTTTCATTCCTAGTTCGGAAGTTAATAAATGATGTGAAACCTTTCAACAACTCTACATGCTGTTAATATCCATTTATCAATTATTGAAAATAACCTTGAACTTACAATCAAAATAGTTAGGATGTTCTCTCAAGATATCTTTGTACATTCTCTCAGCTCTATCATCTTCATGTCACGCCTCATGAAGACGTGCGAGGTTGTAGAAATAACAATAAACTTACAATCAACATACTTAGGATGTTCTCTCAAGATATCCTTGTACATTCTCTCAGCTCTATTATCTTCGTGTAACGCCTCGTGAAGACGTGCGAGGTTGTAGAAATAACAATAAACTTACAATTGACATAATTAGGATGTTCTCTCAAGATATCCTTATACATTCTCTCAGCTCTATCATCTTCATGTAACGCCTCATGAAGAGGTGCGAGGTTGTAGAAATAACAATAAACTTACAATCGACATAATTAGGATGTTCTCTCAAGATATCCTTGTACATTCTCTCAGCTCTATCATCTTCATGTAACGCCTCATGAAGACGTGCGAGGTTGTAGAAATAACCATAAACTTACAATCAACATAATTACAATGTTCTCTCAAGATATCCTAACTTATACATTCTCTCAGCTCTATCATCTTCATGTAACGCCTCATGAAGACGTGCAAGGTTGTAGAAATAACAATAAACTTACAATCGACATAATTAGGATGTTCTCTCAAGATATCCTTGTACATTCTCTCAGCTCTATCATCTTCATGTAACGCCTCGTGAAGACGTGCGAGGTTGTATGTAGTTGTTACTGAGATTGCACTGTAATAAGTCTCGTCGTGCTGGGCTTCGTGCTTAGATCTGTCCAGGGATGCTTCATAGTATTTCTGTTGAGAGTATAAACAACATGACATTGTGAAAGGAATAGAAGAATTGGCAAGAGTTATAACTAATCTGACGATCCAAACATAATACAGCAAAGCAGCTTTTCTAGCACAAGACTGAGCCATAGAGTTTCTTGATTGATTTTTCTTCTACTTTTTACAAAACCAACATTAACTAATTTTTGCTTGAAATAAGCAAGTATGTCAATTGCTTTTCTAACCATCACACTAATGTACTTTAAAACAACACACAACAAGATTCTTAAGTCAAAAAAGGCATTAAATGTAACTTTTTTGGAAACACCCCCAAAAGTGAGAGACTGTTTCACAACCTTACCTTAGCCTCCTGTAGATTGCCCAGCCTGAAGTGAAGTGCTGCTACATTGTTGAGTATCTCTGGAGGAACATCAGCTTCAACCTTCTCTTTCAAGATCCTCGTCGCAGTACCATATGCAGATAGTGCCCCCTATAGGAATAGAGGTTATTGATGAAGTTATTGTTTCCTGATTCAAAACATTTTTAACTTTGGGAATTAGTTATAATTAATTATAAATCTGGTCAAGCAACTAATTTGACCAGATTTATAATTAATTATAATCAAGCTTCGCAACGATTGAAGTCTCTTTTTTGAGAATTAGTGTTTAAAAGATAGGATTCTGTAATAAGAACAATTTTCATGAATAGAATGGATCAGAATGTTTCCTATTTCTCAAAGTACAAGTAATAATAAATGCAGACTCCAAATGTGTAAATCAGAGGTCAAGGACCGCTGAGCTTGGAGCCACCTTTTTAAAAATCATTTGGCAAACAGTTACAGCTGTGGAAATAAAGTTCGTCCCGAACATTCGGCATTCTTTTCAAAAGAATGCTGTTCTTTTATAAATTTGTTTTGTTCTTCTTTGTCTTAAAGAACGTCGAACATTCAGCAAGCAGAATGTTTTGGACAAGTTTCATTTCTGCAAACTTGATTCAACAAATTACTGGAAATATTTCAATGCTGCTGTCTACCTTTCTGTACCTACAGATCCCCCAGACGTTGTTTTATAAATTAATGTTTCAAAAATACAAAAGAATACAGTGCCAAACTACCCAAATTTCAAAATATAATTAAAAAATTCCAAATTCCACTGCATTCTACCTGGACATCACTCTGTTCAAGTATCTGGGCCAGTTCAATCCAGGCTTCAACGTCATCAGGGAACTGTTCTGTTACCTTCTTCAGGTGTTGCTGGAAAATGAAGGTCCAACATTGATTTTCATTCATTCTAATTGAATCAAGAGCAAAATTAATGAAAATTATTGATTATAAATTCAAATTCAAATTCAAATTATGGAACAGAGGGAATCTGAGTTTCCTTTCTACGGTCAACTAATGTGGCCTTTACACCGTCTTTTTGAAGAAAGCTTTGTATTCGATAAAACACAGAGGTTTTAAAATTTATCTTTTGACAGATTCAGACAAGTGATGCTGTCATTTGATCTTGAACTCTTTTTCATCTAGGGTTATGTCAGAAAACCAACCACAGACTATTTGATGTTTGCAAGCTATCTTTCTGAGTATTATTCAACTTTTATGAAATGACAATGTTCCATACCTTAGCTATATCTCGTTTGTCCTGGTCAGTGGAGAGTGCATACAGTGAGCCTAAGATTTTCATAGTCTCATAGTTTCCAGGCTGGTTTTTTAACACCTTCTCAAAACATTGTGAAGCCTAAAAGAATAAAACTAAAAATATCAGAATTTGAAATTCCAAACAGGTATAAACATGACATATTGACCAAAGTGTGTCATCTATTCTGAGGAGGTGATTAATTTGAAAAGACAGTAACATGTGAAACTCTTGAACAGGTATTTTTCAAACTTTTTCTGTCGTTTCAAGTTCTTTATTTGCTGAACACTGAAAATCACTTATGTTTAATGCCTTTGGTTAATCTAAAATATATGATATCCATGACAGATTTGAGAACAATGTCAAGGAGCACTATTTTGTTATTGATCAGAAAAGTCTGAGATTGGAATCACTCAAATGGACCAATTTGCACCTCTTTCTATACACATAACCCAAGACATTCTAGACTCTAGCTTTCACCACTTACATTGTCGTTGTCACCACGATAAATGTACATTTGTCCCAGGCCAAAATGTGCGAGTACGAAGCTTGGTGAGGCAAACTGCGTAGACTGATAATAATACTGGAAGGCCTGATCATAGTCGCCTTGGACATGGAAGGAGCGCGCTAGTTGATAACAGCTCTCTGCACGCATAGCCTCATTCTCTGTGTTGTGAAAGGCGTGTAGTGCGAGATGCTGTACTTTCTGGTAATCCTGAAAGAGCAACAAGTTTGTGTTATACATGTTCCAGGATAAAGTTAGTGTCATACATGTTCCAATATTGTGGGTCAGAATTCTTATAACAACACAAACAATTAAATCAGAAACCAAGGCTTGAAAATATGAACGATGGGTTTGATTCCCATGTCGAGACTTCAAAATGAAGATATTCAAACATTTGCTGTTTTTGGAACTATTTTTTTTAAAGGTGTGCATATTGTGTTTTTCCATTTCATCAATATTGTTTGGAAAACAGAACTTTACCTTCTTGTAGAAGAAGTGGTTAGCCAGGTGATTCAGGACCATGGGATTCTGAGAGTCGATTGTGTAAGCTTTGGACAGCAACTGAACTCCATTCTTGATAGAGTCCTGTGTCTTGTTATTCAACTCAAGGATAGCTAGGCCTACAAGTGCACCCACACACTGGGGGTCAAGATGTAATGCTCGCTCAAACGCCAACCTACAAGATCACCAATACATCATTGCATTCATTTCTGATGAATCAAGTATGTACACATTCAAATAAAAATAAAAATATAACACCATATCCCCAGTCATTAGAAAAGTTGTCCTCTGAATCCAAACTCAATTGAAGAAATAACCATTGACCAAAAACTGTAGGTGTTCTAACAATCTTTGAGAAAGAAGTTTTGAAATATTCATCTCATTTCTAGAATAGATTTTTTGTCCATGGTTTATAGTAAATTCTTCACCCAAAATTTCAACCTGGCTTGAAGAATGCTTCGATATCTCATTAGATATAAATAAGTGTGCAACCTGTATGATGGTTTAAACAAACATAGATGGACAATAGACTGCCTAGGATTAACAATTCACATTTCATCACAAACCTAGCTTTATCAATTTTGCTCAGTTTGACGAAGCAGTGTCCCATTCCTAGGCGCACCGCAGCTGGACAGTCAGGGTTGGTTCTCATAGCTTTCTTATAATACGCTAGTGAACCTCGGTAGTCCTTTTTGTTAAATGCGATACAGGCCTTGCCAAGGAGAGATGGGATATTGTTTGGTGACTGAAAAAATCATCAAATAAGACATTGAGTTAGTACCTTATGAAAACAAAAATAACCTTAACGGAATAATATGATGAAGATTATGATTCATCCAGGTAGATATAAATTCTACCTATCATAGTACCCCCCTTACAATATCTATATATCAAGTCAGACTCCATGAGACAAAGACAAACAAGATACTTGAGGTTTTCATTTTCTTATTAGTTCACTAATTAAATCTGTTTTTTACTTTGTCAAGAAGTCTTTGAAATCATTCAACCAGAGAAATATTCTCCGTAAAGGCTATTCTAAAATTTCCCGGCCTTGCTAATATAATTATAATTAAAACACAAATTAATATATTTCTATTACCTGGTTGAGCACAAAGTTGAACTGTGCATCGGCCTGGTCCATCTTATCACCTTCTAACAGGCAGAAGTATGCACGACCCAATAGATGGTTCTGAAAGACATTTTATATTTTAGTAATATATTCCAAAGAGTCTAAAACTTAAACTGTTAATGACATTTCATATTCGATTCTTGCTTTAAATGTTCTTCATAAACGTGAATGATTCAGGATCTCATCAATTTTGAATTATCATTTGCACTTGAAAAGCTCAGAATTCAACAAAATCCTAAAATTCTAATGAATGTAGATGGGGTTAAGAATTTACACAAACATTCTGAATTCTAAACTGTATACTTGCACAATAAATTGCAGGTGCCAAGAGAATTAAGCAAAATGTTTTGGGTTGACATCAAGCTATAGGTGTACCAAAGAAATAAGAATACCACCGTTTACCTGATCATACATAATGATCCTGTCTGCGGTGGTATATAACAGGGTAGCCTGTGTGAACAAATCTCTCTTCTTGTCTTTATTCTTCTCCTTGTGAGCCTGCTGAACGTAGTAGGCCGCCAGAGTGTCCAAGGCTCGCATCTGATCCTTCTCAAAGTTGGCATATCCCAGGTTAGCGTCAGTCCGCGAGGCCTCAAGGATTCTGACAAAATGGTCCTGCTGGCCTTGCTTGTAGTACTCAAGCTAAAATTTAGAAAAAAAAAATCATTATTTTGAAAATTAAATAAACTGGCTGCTACTAGTTACCAACAAAATTGCTTGCACGTAGAAACCAATTCTGACTAAACGTTTGATAACTAGTATCCAGGTTCTCCACAATACTTTTAACATGGCAAGCCGGCATGATTGAATCGGCCGCCACCAGGTGTCGCAATGATTGAATTTGGCCCCCGGCTTGATAAATTTTTTAGGATTCCCCAAAAAAACACACTTTAAGTGAAGTGAATTCCTTTTTCATCCCCTCATCACAAACAATGCGCGCTTTTTTCGTGACGCTTGTCTAAATGGCACTTAGCACCATGTTAAGAATTGGATTGGTGGAGAACCCTGAGTATGATGTGAATTTTAACATTTTCATCACCTATTATTCAAAATACGTTCTATTAAAGATACGATCTCCTTGTTGTTGACGATCTGGGGTCAAAATTCAAATCAACTAGAAATTGTGTGTACGAGTCCTTTGATGATTAAAATTAACCTGCATCTTAGTAAAAAAATTCAAAAAAATTAGTAAAGGGGTAAATTTGAGCTTTTTAACCTAGAAAACCTTCTCGTATGAGAGGGTTTTTTTTGGATACAAAGATCTCAAATTTACTTCTTTACCTATTTTTTTGAATTTTTTTACTATGATGCAGGTTAGTTATATTCATCGAAGGGCTAATACACAAAATTTCTAGTTGATTTGAATTTTGACCCCAGATCCTCACCAACGAGGAGACCGTATCTTTAATAATCAACAACTGGATTACTAAATATTAATGTTTTGTTAAACACTAAATAAACCACAAGCATCTGAACAACTACATAGTTGTTCAATTAATACATTTTACTTTTTACAAGGTAGACCAGCTTGAAACTTCTGAAAACTTTTGCAAAAGTCTACTTTCATTTTCAATTTTCTAACAAATCATTCCTTACAGCTAGTGTGAC
>JAOXYC010209350.1:0-11370 GCA_028565715.1 Phoronis pallida
TAGAGGGCGCTTATAGGGGCAGGGGCGCTTATTATGGAGAAAACGGAAGTGTAACGTCACTGCTCATGAATAAATGATTAAAATCGACAAAAACTGGACTATTTAAACTCTAAGATAATCCAAACGTCTGTGGCGTTACCCTTGACTGATCCCCAGTACAGTACAATTAAAAACTTGACGTTTCGTTTTTTAGTTCACTGAATATCATCGGAAGAGTATAACATTCTCAAAAAAAACACAGCTCGCAAACTTCAGTAAAACTGTCCTTGTGATCTACACAGATGTTATGAGAGGGCCCCGACAGATGTTTAGTAAAGATGGTTGTTTTGTACTATTAGCCAATGTGAAATATCTCCGACTTGAGTGAAACACCCTGAGAGTTTTGAAAACATTGCAATGGACTCATTTTCGAAATTTTTGCAATTCCATAAATCTTTATCAAAACTTTGCATATTATAGATGTTGCATTGTCATGAATCTTTATCAAAACGTTGCATGTTCTAGATAGCATACATCATGGGGGAACGAACTCAGCAATTCCTTCTTCTCCTTTGGAAGAACATGATTCTCCAGAAGGGTAAGATTCCGACCACAATCGCCGAGATCGCTGTCCCTACTCTACTGTCAGTTCTCATGATCGTTGTTCGGTACATTGTGCCAGAGGGGGACATTACCGGCATCAGGACTTGGGAGATGTTCGGGGTGAAGAGTACGTTTGGAACACCCGGTGCGTTTGCTTTTAGACCGAAAAAGACAGCAAACGATGAGAATCTAAAGAATGTTACTTGGATGATACGTGTGTTCGGTTTCAAGAAGATAGTCGCCTATGCTCCAGCCAACGCATTGACGCAGGAGATAATGAAAAATTTGACGTCTCAAGGTAATTTATTACACCGTTACATTTTACACCAAGTGTAATAACAACTTCACCAAAACTCACCAATCGCTTCATTGCCGTTGATTGTGCCTTAAGAACAATGTACAAAACTAGATTTCCAATTGCTGAGGCAATAGGGTACTCTGCGCGACTGTTAAGATTTAATAAAATATTTTCAAATTCCCCTATTATAACATCCTTTATAATAATCCTGCTATATTTTCACACTATCCAAATGATAAAATGAAAAAAGAAGTTTCTGTCTGTAGAAAATACATTCAGCACGTTACCGTTTTAGCACTGCACTTAATGACTACTTGCACCTATTGAACTAATTTTATACAATGAGTATTCTCCGTCTAGCTTTTGAGGTTTTAATACTCGATATTAGCGCAAACAAAACCTTTGAGATCTTAAGCTAATAAAGTGAAGACATTTTACATTGCACTTAATGACCCATTGCACCCATTGACCTAATTTTATATTATTTTTATTGCTGATCTAAATATTAAGTTATAACCTAAGTTCCAGGATCATATCTTAAAAACTAAAGAAATAGTAGCATTTTAAAGAAAATCAACTTATGCACTCAATGACCCTATTGTTGGGAATGATGGGTAAACAAATTATGTTAAAATACTTTCCGTTGACTACCTCATCAAAAGTTTTGAATATCATGTCTCCATCTTTTACCGTTTTAGAGCAATTACACTGTGAATTGGAAAATTAATTCAGCATATTACTCCATTCATAACTGCACTTAATGACCCATTGCACCCATTGACCTAATTTCATAAAACTTTTAATTCGCTGTCTACTTCTCAAGGTTTTTATACTCGATATTAGCACAAACAAACATTTTGAGCCATTTAGGTGAATTAATCAAGACATTTTACACTGCACTTGATGACCCCTTGCACCCATTGACCTAATTTTATATCATTTTTATTGCTTATCTAAGTATTTAGTTATAACCTAAGTTTCATGATCATATCTTTTTAATTAAAGAAGAACTTATGCACTCAATGACCCCATTGTTTGGAATTATGGGTAAAAAAATATGATCAAAATGTTTTCGTTGACTATCCTACTGTAGGTTTTGAATATCATATCTCCATGTTTAATACTTTTAGAACAGTAGCAGTTTGAAATTGGTTGGAAGAAGAATAAGATTAAAGAAACAGTGTAACAATAGAACTCTGCGCTCTTACAAATAATTAAATTGCTCTCATCATTTCGTTGCAATATTGCCACGCTACCGCATTCCGTTGCTATTACAATTATACGCGCCGTCTCTGTAAACATTATAATAGTAGAAAACACAGCGTTTGTTATTGGCCACAGTAGTAGTAGAAAGTTTGACTCCAAGATTTCTAAATAAAATTCCATCTTTATTCTATTCTTAACGTTTTACAAACAAGGCTGCTTGCATTCTCAAGGGACACATCTATTAGTTTAAGTGATGTAATTCTAGCTGTCATTTTATATTACCTGTGTCTCTTGAGAATGCATGCAGTCTTGTTTGTGAAACGTTGAGAAGAGAATAAAGATGGGATTTCATAAAAAATCCTCAGTGTTGAACTTTCTACAGTGTTCATAAAGCAAAGTTCGGCGGATAGTGACATTTAAGCATTTTGATATCGCCTTGACTTATACCGTGTAAGCAAATATCTTAGTGGTTTTCACCGTAATGTGTGACTTCGGTGGTTTTTTTTGTGTAAAACTGCGAAAAACGCTGTGACTGTACTCAAACTGTTTCTCGTTTACTTATGTTGTTATTGATCAATACACATACATTTATCAAAAAAGAAACGTGTATTCCGAGGAAATTCACATGAGATAATATGATGTTGAAAGAATTCATAGTATAAGCTAAACTGAACTCAACCCCCTCGACTCAGGTCGATGGACTGAACTTTGTTCGATCAGCGCGTCCAGCGACAGCGGCAAGCCAATCACAGTCTTCGCCGATGCGGTCGGGTCATCAGGCCATCAACATGAATTACAAACTCCTTTTTTGGATGGTTACTGCCCCTGCAGCCATGCAGTACTGGAACGTTTAAAAGGATGTGAAACCGGTAATTTCAACCATTAGCTTACCCAATGGCATTGTTTCTGCGTTTATCTTCTCATTTGCATCTGTGTGTTTGCCAATCTACGTGTTACGACATTGTTCCACTGAATTGACTGTCATGACGTCTTCCCAAATGTTTCAGGGTTCAGCAATGAAGAAGAGATGGTGCGCAGTATAACAGGAAACAAAAATTATCTATGTGGAGTGGTATTCAATACGATAACACCAGAAACTATCACGATTCCACGAAACATTAGTTATAAGATAAGGTAGGTAATTGATATTGGAGGTAATAAAATCAAATACTGGAACTGACGTCCTTGGGACAAGGACGCTACGTTACTATTTATCGTAAGTTTCAGTTCCAATATTTGATTTAATTATCTCCAATATCATTTCCAACTGAATGAATCATAACATGCATGCCTATAGTACATGTGAATGAATCGTTGTGACTGTATGTTGGTGTTTCTAACACTTTGCATGCAACCGATATTTCGGTGTATTGTACAGTGACCAACTTGTTTAGCTCACTGCCTTAAAAATCCGGAAACAAAAAAAGTTATAGGCATTGATGTATAAGTTTAATACTAAAAAAACGAACCCAGACCAATTCCTTCGTATAATATTTTCTTTTGGCCAAGTCGTCTAAATTTACTCACGTTTAATATTTTCACCCACTCGGCCAGGGGGCTTCCTTAGAACTGATGTACTCTGTTGGCTGAATCTGAGCATCCGCCAAATCTTGGGCGTAGGAATACATTGGGACGACAAATCACTCCATTACATTATTCACCACTTCTCTATTCACCAGCTTGTTTTATGTAAAGACTTTCCCTGATCCTTCTAGTATCTCTATTATTATCAGGATCTAAAACTTGTGTTTTGTCCCAATCGATAATATGGTTGTTCATAACACAGTTTTCAGTAACAGCAGACTTTTGACATTTTGCGAACCACGATCCTGTGATCCAGTAAAATGCCTCTGTGACATGGTATCGACTTAGTGTTTGTGCTCTGCTAATCTATTAGATAATGTTCTACCTGTTTCGACTTCATAAAATGTATCACAGTTCGAACACAAAATCTTACAAACAACACCAGTGTTGCTCATGATGTTTCGTTTGTCCTTAGGGTGAACTAATGTATTCCGTATAGACCAGACCAATTCCGATTTGTTCCGTCTTTTCAAAATATCAAAATTGCTATTTACGTTATTCAAGTTAAACAAAAGTTTAGTATACTTCAAGGTTCCATCACTTGCGTCAGAAGGGGCGACCAGGATTTAACATACCGTGGCGTACCGATAAGATCTACCCACCTGAACAAGGGATGGAGGCCAGGCAGGCGGATGAGCTGACGGGAGGGGATCCGGGTAAGGGGATTATCCATCTCATATATAGCCGAAACACGAAAACACTTAACCGGTAGAAAATGCTTTAGTATCTCACTAGTTTTTGAACAGAAAGAAGAAACATTTTGGGAAAACATGTTAGGTTTTGCCCTACTCCACCGGCAAAAGTTGTATGTTTTTATATAATTAATCATCACCGGTCCTCGAAGACTCATGTTATCACCAGATGAACATGCACAGTTTGAGGTTATGTGAATAGAATTGTCCATCACAATCTGCAGTGACAGCGTCCTCATCATCGCCTTTAAAACCAACATTAGAATAATAGATTACTCATTCCGGGAACTTTCAATAAATTTTACACCTCACGTTCACTCTGAAATAATGCCCCTGAGAGGGGGATGCAGTGAAATAGTTGACTGTTTGAAATGCTCAGGGGAAATCTACCGAATGTGTTCGGGTCTCGAGTGGAACCCGGAAGAAACTCTATTGTATTCACCACTTGTGAATCCTGATTCGGGTGGAGGCGTGGCCAACTTTAATGTGTTTCTAATTTAACCACAAGTATTATATCTCTAAGGTAGTCTAAAGTGCACCAACCCTAGAACACCATCTCGATAATGTTACCTCAATAACCCCCTCCCCCCTCTCCTCCTTATCAAAATTCCTGTATCCTACCCTTATTACAACTGTCATTTTTACCAAGTGATTAAAAATAGTCTAGTTTTAACTAGTTTTATTTTGAATTCCTTCAACGCTAGGTTACTTTGAAGAAGGTTTCCTTGCCGTACAACACTATATTCACACCTCTGTTATCTACCTGCTTAACGGAACAGCTGGATTAAACAATGAAGACTTCAGCATTCACCTACAGAGGGCGATGTATCCAGCCTATCGAAGCAATGTTCTTACGCGGGTACTGAAACGGATGTTCCCACTCATAATCCTGATGAGTAACATTTACACAGCTATGCAGATTGTCAAGGAAATTGTATATGAGAAGGAGCGTAGATTGAAGGTAAGGGTTTGCTTACAGATGCCTTTATCGTTTCGGCAACTAAATATGTTTTTACCTCAGGAAATTTGCGTAAGTCAACTGATTACACCAACCTTACGATGTTGGCTATATCAAATGAGTGCCCGTAGGTAAACACAATTCAGTGTATTCGAACTGTATGACTTCGTAATAAGGGAAATACCTCCAATTAGTGTAGTGCCCGTTCATTGTATTTCCTTTGAAGGGAAGTGTGTATAGGTACACCTCAGACCTCATGAATATTGGATCCCCTTTCCCGGTTTCCGTGGCGTGAGCGGATAGATTAATCCTTTCCGAGCTGCGCGTGATGCTCAACAGATCGGAAGCTTTCCACGTTTCCGTTGCGTGCGCGGATAAGATTTAAGCGACTCACTCGTTAACGTCGCTAATTTTCTAGCCATTGTCAGCTGTATCAACCAATGGAACGTCGCCAATTTTAAAACAAAACTTTTAAAAGTATCGGGTTCGATTCCCGGTCGGATTCTGGATGGTTCTGTCTTTTCAAAATGTATTGTTCTTTAAAGACAGTTACTTTTAAGAAATTCCTCAATGGATTGACTGATGTTGTATTCGAACAAAAAATGAAGCTAAATCAACTGGTTCATCCTCTTGGTGTGTCATCTCGTCTTTTAAAAAAATGTTGAAATTATTTATTTTTTTAAAATACTGTTTTAGGAGTCGCTTAAAATGATGGGGATGAGTAATTGGTTGCACTGGTGTGCTTGGTTCACTAAATACATCGTGTTTTTAATCATTGCAAATTCAATCATCACGCTGCTACTGTGTGTTCCTGTTCCGGGTTTGGGAAGTGTCGTCAGCTATACCGATCCCAGCATACTATTCTTCTTCCTGTTGGTGTACGCTATTTCAACGATTGGCTTCTGTTTTCTGATCAGCGTGTTCTTTTCAAAAGGTGAGTCGTATCCAAAACCAGCAGTAGCAACATGCAAAACAACCGTTTATTACACTCAAATGAACGACAAAGAAATTTATGTTTAATGTGTTCTCAAAAATTGATCAGCATCGCACCCCTAATAGGACGTGTTAAAAGGACGTTTCGCATATTAAGCTATTTAGATACTGTTTGGGTGTTACAAGTTGTGAGCAAACGGAGCACTGTGCCACCCAGTGATGTTAATTTCTCTTTCGGAAATGCCCGAAGTGTTCCGAATGAAGTTACGATTAGAGTCGTCGACTTGGTTAACATTGTGGTCAGCAGTGTTCCGTATAGTTTACGCAAAATTACGAAGTGTGAAGATAAACACGAATAGGCCTACAATATTATACGATAAAAACAACAAAGTTTTTCAGTTGCGACATGTTTCGGTGTAAACATGTCGAATCTGAAAAACTTTGTTGTTTTTGTTCTTATATAATTGTAACTCGTCACTACAAGAACATTTGGAACTCAATATTATTTAAACACAACATGTTTCATGTACCGTATTCATCTTTCAGCCACAACAGCATCTCTGGCAGGCGGAGTGCTATTCTTTATAGTCTACATTCCATATTTCTTCATTGCTCCAAGATATCAAAGACTTAACTTGCCAAGCAAGATGGCCGCCTGTATAGTCAGCAACCTTGCAATGGCACAAGGCATGCTGGTTATTGCATTTTACGAGAGCACTGGTAAGTTTAGTGAACATTGATTTGTATTGACTGGGAATTCTGATTGTATGTTGTATTCTTTTCAAACGTAAGAACTCGACCGGAAATCGAACTCAGTAAATTTGTTTCTATTCGAACTGTTATTAAGAAACACCACTTTTTATTTTTCTCTCTGTGAAACAGGCGAAGGAGTTAATTGGAGCAACATCGCCAGTCCTGTCTCCGTAGACGACAATTTCACGCTCCTTCACGCCATAATGATGATGGTGCTTGATGCGTTCATCTACCTCATCCTAACCTGGTACATCGAGGCGGTATTCCCGGGAGAGTTTGGACTTCCACAGAAATGGTACTTCCCATGCCAGAAAACGTACTGGTGTGGCGACGACATTGAAGCACGCTACACAAACGGAGGCAGTGAAAACACTGATAAGGAAGTGGATAATGCGGAGTTCTTCGAGAAAGAACCGGTGAACTTGACTGTTGGTGTACGTATCGAGAACCTGAGAAAGGAGTTTGTCAGCAGGGGTATTAGTAAAACTGCTGTAGATGGTATTTCTATGAATATCTATGAAGGGCAGATAACAGCGCTACTGGGTCATAATGGTGCCGGCAAAACAACCACGATATCAATGTTGACTGGTAAGGCATGGTGCAACAGTAAATCATTTGTTTTGTTATACATGCTGAAAACAAGAAATAATATAGGTTAAGGATAGAATAGAATGGCAGACTTACTACTCGTTTCATTCATTAAAGTTTGATTTTTTCTAGAATTCTGAAATTCATCCCCAGAGAAAGATATCCTCCCTCAGTCATAAATCAATATGTCTATGGGCTAAAAACTTTACCAAATCAACCGCAATGGTTTAGGTACGTTGGCCTACAATGTACATGTATTTCTAGGGTTCATTCCAAGTACAAGTGGGACCGCTTATATCAAAGGTCATTGCATCAGCACGGATATACATACAGTAAGGAAGCATTTGGGATTCTGTCCACAACACGACGTTCTATTTGATACATTGACAGTTCGGGAGCATCTATATTTCTTCGCTAAGGTAATATGATTTATACTATTTAGAACTTTGAAATAAAGGGGTGATTAGCATAACTAGAATATTTTCAATGCATGGGATGATTGGTAGGCTACTGTTATTAGCATACATATTTATTTTGACGTTATACGCACAGCGAAATTGTGTCTTTTATCAAAGTCGCATGCATTATAAAATAACTATATAGTGAAAACCTTTTGACAAGAAATGTAGAGGTTCCTTTTTTAGCATTACAGAGAGCTGGCTTCTCAATATTCCGTTAATCGTTGTAGCATTTTTTGCAGTTGAAAGGTTGTAATGGTGAACGCACTACGTTAGAAATTGACAAATACTTGAAAGAAATTGGCTTGACAGAGAAAAGGAATGCGTTTGCTAAAACGCTCTCTGGTGGCCAGAAACGTAAACTGTCCATAGCTTGTGCAATGATTGCCGATTCTAAGGTAAAGTTTGAGTGATTCTAAGCTTTCTAAATCTGATTTACTCAGGCTTCGAATAAAAGTAACAATTTTCAAGATAAGCACACAATGAGCATAATACATGAATACTTCCGGCTCAACGTGATATGCATGTACCGTAATTTCAAAGCGGTTACTTTGGTCTTTTGGGAGTGTTCCTTATTATTTGTTTTGCATTGGTCTGTAAGTCTTGACATGTCTTTTAAGATAAAGATATCTCTACTTGTCTACTCTACTCAATTATCAGATCGGCGATTGAGAAATGACTACATTCACGTGTAATGTCCATACAGTTTTTGCAAAAAGCACTTGCTATGTACCCCAACAAAATGCCTAAACTTTGATTTAGTAAGATATCGTTGATGATGCCGTATTAACTTAGGTTGTGATTCTTGACGAGCCCACTAGTGGCGTTGATGCGTCAGCTCGCAGGCAGATTTGGGATATCCTTCAGAAATCCAGGGAACGACGTACACTACTGCTGACGACTCACTTTATGGACGAAGCAGATGTTTTGGGTGACAGAATAGCCATAATGGCGTCAGGAAAGGTCAAGTGTTGTGGTAGCTCTCTATTTCTCAAAAATAAATATGGTAATTCCACAGTCTGATATTCTTCACTTTTGTTGTGAGTGATATTAGTACATATTACAAATTTTGCATTGCCATAGATTAAAGTAATTCTGCATGAAATGTTATGTAGATATATTTTTCCACCCATTTGTTAAAAGCCGTAGTGTGGTGTTAGCGTGTGAAAGGATAATAAGGCTCATCACTGTGGTGCTGCTAAACATTTTAATAGGATAATGCAAATTACAAGCGGAAAAAATAACCCGTTCGATATCTGTCGACCTAAATATATCACAATTGTCCTTCCAGGTGCTGGATACAATATGGTTATCGTCAAGATGCCGGGTTGCTGTGAAGATGCTATATCTGATGTGGTCACCAGCTTCGTACCGAGCGCTACAGTAAAGTCAGGCGCAAGTGCGGAAATAACCTACATTTTACCACGAGATTGTTCGGGATCATTTGAAAAGCTTTTTACTGAGTTAGAGCAAAGGAAGGACGAGTTAGGAATAGGAAGCTTTGGTGTCTCCGTAACGACGATGGAAGAGGTCTTTATGAGGTTAGCTGGAGAAGACTGATCTTCTTCATATTACACCCTTCCGTTGGTTTAGCTTTTTAAATTACATAATTGTATATGCTTTTGCATTATCAAAACCGGGTGTTACTTAAAGGACGACCATAGACTATAATTGACACCAATATATATGTACGTGTGGTAGTATGTCCTTCAATTTTAAACTAACCTTTGTGTTCAATCGTTCGACAAGTGTGTTCTCTTTAAATAGTTTAAAACTAGCTTGCCGTTAATAAATTTGAATAGACTGCTGTCAGACAAGGTACGAGACTTCTTAGAGTTGATCCCAAGATGCAATTTATTTATAAGTATCGGCAATGGCTTGTATTTTGTTTGTGAGCTATACTTTATCATTCAAATTTACTAGAGTTGGTAGACTAGACAATGAAGAAGAATTTCAAGTACCTAAAGCTGTCGCAGGTAGGTTTGCCAGTATAAGCAAACTACGGATAAAGGGCATGCTAAGATAAAGAAGGAAAAACAAAACGTTTTAACGCTGACATTCTTGTTAAACGTTGACATATTGTTATACTTGGAAGATTTCAAAAAGGTTAATTAAAAAAGACACCAATTAAAGATGCATAAGCCGTATCGGTGACCATAAAAGTAATAAAAAATAAACTAAAGTGAAACTTGCCTATTTAGAATTGCATGCACCATACTTGGAATATCCCAATTTCCTGGTTCCACAACTGTAATATGAATGCGTTGCTGAATGCCTTTTAAAGCGTAAAATAACTAACGTTGGCCAAAACAAGTTAAATTGTAATCTGTTATAAGTCATATTTGCCACTTCATTTTTTTTTAATATTTGCTGCATGTCGATTTTCACTGCAGTTTAATTTGATGACTTTTATTGTCATGGATAAGGCTTATGCATCTTTAAAAATGTTATACTGGAGAATGGGATGTACATGAACGATCAATTTTTTAGGCGTCACGGGCGGATTGAAAATAAGCTTATAAACGGATGCAGCGCCAATAGTTACGATATCGCCATATAGATGGCGCTTGTGTTGGGTTTCTTCCTTCCGGTTTCCACCATATTGTAGAAGCATTTCAATAAACAAAGTTGAACATTCAAACATCCTTACTCGTTCCCTTACTGGCGCAGAGATCATGATTTTAAAGAACTTCGCCTGAAGAAATGACTGAAGCTTTTCTTTTCAGAGGCTCGTATTAGCGATATCGTCATTAAGAACAGTGGACCACATTTATACCTTCACCAGTTCCACGCCATGTTGCTCAAGCGCATCCTGAACACACTCAGGAACAAAGTCGTGACAATTTCACAGTTATTAATCCCTCTCTTCTTCACAACCATAGCTCTCATTGTGCACAAAACACGACCAATGATGGCCGCCGACCTCCCGAATCTCAAGCTTACAATCAGCATGTTTGATGATCTGGTTGTCCCTTATAGTCACGACAGCTCCAACGTTTCTACCAGTTTAGCCAGTTTATTCTCTGCGCACGTCCATGCAGAAGGGGCAGGTGATGTCATTTTTACCCCGGATGTCAATAATTATATGTTGGAAAAGGGAGTCGAAGATCTTCCCGAATACAACAAGCATTTTCTAATAGGGGCATCGTTCCAAAATTTTACACGAGAGAACGACACTAAAGACCACTCACAGGGGTTAATGATCTTCAACAATCAGCCCTACCATGCTATAGCGGTTGGGTTCACGACAATATCAAACGCCTTCCTGCACTATTATGTGAATGACAGTTACATATTTGACGCAAATAATCATCCTTT
>JAOXYC010209461.1:0-11370 GCA_028565715.1 Phoronis pallida
TTCCTATGACTGTTACTCAGCACGTTGCCAACTTTACGATCATTCATATATACTTGGTAACCTTTGACCTTAACACCGCCATATAAGCGAGGTTCTCCCCACTCGATGACAAACTCATCAAAGGCAACAGATCGTGTAAATAACTGAGGAGCGTCTGGTGATCCAGGGATCATGACTTGGACACTTTGTGTGAGGACCGCTAGACTGTCACCGCTGGTGAACTGTGGCTCTATAGTGATCTCATAAACGCACCTGAGAATACCAGAGATAAAATAGTACAAGATGGCTTTCCATTGCAGACTATCAAACGTATGCAGTGCTTATGAAGTTTTTCAATGGTGTCCGCATTATAACACAATAATCACTTCAATTCCTAATAAATAGTTCCTGGACTTTAATTAGAGCTCATTAAAAACAAGAGCAACATCACGATGAACAATAGTCTCTAGGAAGTTTACTGATCTTGCCTGTAACTAAAAGTTTCAGTTTAAGACAGTTTGTAATGGCTTCAAAGACTGACAAGGAAATAGAACATATACAAACTCAAAACTATCATGCAAAAATTCTTTTTTAAAAAGAAAATAAGTTTTGAACTCACTTGTTTTTAGTCACCGGTATTGTACACTTGCGAGTGTTGGGTTCTACAACTTTCCTCTGGACCAAACCGTCATCTAAACACACCCATATTGCACTGAACTGTTTCACATTGCTAGAGTTCTCCTGCACCGTCCATTCAAAGTCTATATCACCGAAATCACACCCTCCACACACCTCATGGTTGTATTTAGCAGACACAGTTTCAATATTTCCTAAAAGAGGAGAAATAACTTTATACTACTGTCTGATATATTTAAAAAAAGACATTGTAAACAATTTAGTCATGCTGGAGCCAGCAGACACGTCACATTATATTACTCTGAACATCTATGATTGACTTATGAGCTCAACTAAATTGGGCTAAGGTGAGTTGGTTGCGAAAATTATGCACATTTTTTACCAATTTGCTGATGGCTGACAACCAGCTAGGTATTGTCACGAAGTATGTTGTGTAAGTTTGAATAGAAATGTTAACTTTACATTTGAAAATGAGCTTTTGTGTCTTTTCATTACCCCAACATTAAATCTAGAAATTGAAAGATAAAAATCCTTTACCATGTTGAATTCTTGGAAGCATCACTTCTAATGGTTCAGACGGTGACTCGTCATTGTCGTCCTCTTCCGCTGGAACTGTCTGACTGTCCACTGACTTCTGACTACTGTTAGAGCTGGCCGACCCAATGGTTCCTCTCAACTGAACAAAACAAGAGATATTTGAAGTGAACCATTAACACTGTCTTGTATACAATGTCTATGTTTCATTGAAGTTGACGAAACTTTTCAACTTTGAATGTAGTCACGAAATGATAAATAAAACGTTTAATTATGTTTTTGGAATATTGGTTTCCTAAGTCAGACATTTTTTAAAAATCTTTTTCCATTCCGACTTCTCAAAAATAAAAACTATTCAGTGAAATTTTAATTGAATTCAATTTTGTAAATAAATGCATTCAAAATTTGTTTACAATGCATGTGATCATTATAAAATAATTAAATGCCTTGGTTCAAAATAAAACACTAAAACTTTTAAACCTAATTATTTGAAAACCATATTTCTAAAGTGAGGCTATTGGCATAACAAGATGTTTCCAACATATCAATAGCTATGACCCACCTTACGCCTCCTCTCCCTCTTGACATCTTCAGTACATGTAAGAGCCACCATCACAATACTATACGTGCGTCCTGGCCTACATTTAGTCAGTGTACAGCTTTGTGCCGCCGCCCCCAGCATCATGTGTGACTTCCCATTAATCTCTAACCTATATCCTTCAAGGCATCTCTTAACATACACTGGTTCATCGTCCTCAGTTTGACCCACTACTGAAAACAACAATGGTTTCTCCCAAAATAGATTAACACTGTTTCCGGTGAAACCCGATAAATATATCTTCGGGGCTTCGATTGGTGCTCTAGTCCGAGTGAGGATTGGTTCAGACATGATGTGTGCTGTGCGACGATTCTTTTCATCTTCTTCCATGCTTGAGACATTTATAACAGTTCGGATACTAACAATGGCTTCCAGCATGATTTTGTAATGAGCTCCTGGCGTTAAGCCCGTAATTTCTGTCCGACAGTCACTTGCTAGTAATTCTTTATGCGAGGCAGTCTCGAGGAATTCGTCGTTATGGGAGTCACTGTGTTTTATCTCCGACCAGCGTATGATACCACCCTGCAGTTTATTCGAACCTTGAACAAGCGCAGGTTTCCACGATACAATCAGGGACGTTGGTTTGGTTTTGACAATTTGTAAGTCACAAGGAGGCACAGTTCCTGATGTCTTTGTAATCATACAACAAAACGGTAGCCATTCCGTATCACGAGGAATAAGCTTAGAGTCTCTGGGTAAAACACGATTTTTGAATAACCGTTGTTTATCTGCGGCTAAATTGTCAAAGAATTCTTCAGTTATTGCGGTGATTATTATGTCATATTCTGTCGACTCTTTCAGATTTTCCAAGATGGCGGTTGTCTTGTCCGGAAGTAATTCCACGTAGACGTTTTCTGTTTTTTGAGTTGATGTTCTTGGAATAGCATCAACGCGTAGAGCTGTAAATAGGTGAGTCATAATAAATAACAGTTTATTCAAAAACATCTTAAAGGTCTGCTTTAATCTTTCTAATAACCACTTGGATATACAGTCATGTAACTTAAAGTAGAATCCAAGTAAATCAAATGTAACATATCTTACATTGCATGGACTGTCGTTGAACAACAAACGGGTGAAAATGGTAGAAGCTTCCAAAGTCTGAAAACTGTAACAGTTATTTGTATTCAAACTTTATCGAAGTTGGTGACCAAAGACATATACTTAGCGATACTCGATTGCCGCGCGATTGTTTCAGTCTGTCGGGCTAAGTTCAGTCTACTTGACAGTGTGTGAGACTAGTTTTTATCAATGACTAAACCAAAACTATCCCTCACCTACGACCTCGACCCCATGTTCCCTGGGAGGATCCCATGCCAACATAAGACCATGACATGTGGTGGCGACGACGCCCAGATTACTGGGTGGGTCAGGAGGCTGTGCTGTCTTCAGCGTAATGAACTCTGACTTGGCAGTCAATATGAACGTCTGGGGACTGTTTTTGTCTTCATCAAATGTTTGATCTGAAAAATAGATTTTTTTTTATGTGGTTGAAAAGTAAACTTTTACTACGGGCTATTCTAGGGGGGAGGTGGTTTAATTAATTAATATGGGTAGGTGGGTATTTTGTGAAAAAAACATATATTAAGTATAAGAAAAAAATTAATTAAAATATATGGGTAGGTGGGTCTAAAGAAAAGTGCCTCCCATCCAGGGATACGTTTTTTGCTGGAATAGCCCCAAGTTTAAATCCTTGATATTAACTCACCATTATTGATTTATATGATTTATATAATAAACAACATTTCATTTGAGGATTGTTTCCAGTCTACCGAATATCTATTCATACAGCATAGTATTTTACAACATTATAATACAGAACCAGAGATCACGAGCAATTTACAAAATGTCGTGAAGGAAAAAATCCTCTTTTCACTAGCTACTCTAAATTTTGACAGAAAAACTTGCTAACTCAAATAATATTAAGTGGGATTATCATGTTTAACAGTTTTCTTGAAAGTGATACCTTCTTGGATGTTAGCATATTTCTGTCGTTTCCTAGCCTCCACAACAACTGTGTAAACTGTATTGGTGGTCAAACCATCAAGCTGAAGATGATCATCTGAAATGAAACGAAAATTTCAGCATTTTTGTAAATCTTAGGGCCTGTCAAACAGTGGCTGTCAGACTTGATTGTACAAAAGAGTGGTGTTAAAATTATGAATACAAATTAAGGTATGCTTTTACTGGCTGAAAGTGAAAAATTTGAAGACAGAAAAATTAGGAACTTGATTGGGAGTTCCGAGTTTTTCTGTCTTTTCAAATTTATTACCAAAAGTATGACATAGAAGGGCAATAAGTTTCACATTTTTTTCTCAGTCTATAATGCAGTTACCAAATGATATAGTGTACTTAATCCCATTTTTTGCAATGAACTCCATCATTTCTCAGAAAATGATTTTTTTTTCCTATAAAAACAGTTGAATAATTTTCAACGACATCTTTGCTAATGAAATGTAGAGAGGATAAAAATAATTCATTAAAGTGATTTTATCATTCCAAAATACTATTATCTTACCATTGACTGTTTGACTGATAATGTTGTCAATGGGTTGTCGTCCAGGCCACCATGTGACCTGGTAACTGTCTGGGGGGATGTAATGTGAACGTGGCTTCTCAACTGAAAAGAAAAATGAATGAATGAATGAAAAAGATCAAATGATCTTGACACTATCAATTCACAATCTTTAGTAAAAAATTGACAGCTATTTTCTTTTTTAAAAGAGTATGTCAGACCTGTTCTTTTAAACGAAGAAGCAAAGCTTCCCTAATGAATCTTAGGCACAATGAACGTGTCAAGTGAGTACTGTCTAACCTGCAGGTCTAACTTATTGCTTGTCAGACAGTGATTCACTGAATAAGAAAGATTTCAAACTTAACGCTATCTCTAAAAGCACTGAAAAACATGTTTTCAATGTAAGGAAACAAAACAAACTACACACCAACTGCAAAACACCATTACTATGGTCAAATTGTCAAGAACTTCCACAGACAAAATTATTCGTGGTCTTCTGAACATTCCCCTAAACACTTTCATATAGCTCCAAGTAAACATTGACAATATGACAACAAAAGTGATCAAGGCTAATTAAACAAGAACCATACATGGTCAGGGCTAGTTAAACAAGAACTATACATGGTTGGGGCTCTTGTAGATTTGCATAGTACAGTTCATGTTATCAACTAGAATCAGAATGTAAACATAGATGAATCTATATAATGGAGGCTGGTGTTTTTGTAAGGAGACTTAGTTGGCTAATAGCTTGGTTTGTTTGCGTTTCCCTGTGGTGAATGTTTAGTTATGAATGACTAAATAGGATTTAAATGTGAATTCATTGCCTATTGATGAATATAAACATGTTTTGACAACTCAAGGAACTTTCAGCTTTTGCTGTTCAAATTTTATTGAATATATAAATCTATTGCAGTGATTTCAAATATAATATTATTTGCAGACAAACAAATAATAATTTAAAAGTAAAGTAACTTAAAGGAGAATGTTATCATTACAATAAAAAAATGATCTACAATAGTCAAAGTTTTTTTTCTGATGTTGATATAATTACGGAACATTATAACGACATGGTCCTACACATTGGAAAAACTAATTTTCTTAAATAATTCTAAAATTTCAAACCCAAACAAGAAAATTATCATATAAATCTAAGGCATGGATCACTGTGTAAGATCAAAAACAAATGGATGACCATTTGGCCGCATCTTACCTGTATTCCAGACGAGCATGGCTGAATGTCCCGTCACCTGCTCACACCATACCTTGGTGGGGGGCTGTACGAGGCCGGTGAAGTGAAACACCAGCTTAGGCCCAGGTTTACACGCAGAGTACTTCTCAGTTAGCGGAACATCTGTTAACAACATATTAAACTTCATTCAATTCCAATCACAACAGGTGTTTAGAACGTTAATATTTTTCATTTCAGTTAGGAAAGAAAATCTTTGCCGTAGTTCATTATAACTATCACTCTGTAAACTTGTTTTTTTTCTTAGCTCATTTGTTAAACAGCTAGGAGAGTTTCCCCAATCGATTTTTATGACGTAAACCTAGGCAGAATTCGCCCGATCGAGCATACATCATGAAATAAAACAAAAAATTATTTTTTGTACTTCAAGGAACACTTCAATAGGCAATATAATTCACAAAACATTAACTTGCCATCATTGTGTCCAATCCCAGAATCCCCATCATTTCCTGTTGTCTTGTCTTGATTTCTTCCCACTGGATGTTCCGTAAGTGCAATCATTTGTAACGTGAGTTTGTCTCCAAGATTCACATCTGTGATACGCATGTTGTTCACTTCTGGTGGGATCATAGATCCGTATAATTTGCCATTGCGAAAAAGTTGAAATCCCTGAAGTACCAAACATGATGAAAAATATTTTTTCAATTTTTCAAACATATCCACAAACAGTGAAGTCTTGAAGTCAAGTTATTGGTAAGAAAATGTCACAACTTCTGTTTGTGGCCAAAATAAACACAGAGTAGAAAATCCAATAAAAACTTATTTAATAGCATGTTCTGGTTACTTTTTTCGTATTTTTTGTATAAATCCAAAGTTTATATACATTTATAATAATTTCATATTAATTTATAGTTCCCGGACAAGTTTCAAAATTTTCTATCTTTTAAACTAATTCCAACAAGACTTGCTTATATGACAACTAGTTAAGACTATATTAGTTAAAACTAAATCAACTATTGAAATATACACAAATGTGGCCCAAAATACCATTTCCTCCTAGACTTACCGACAATACTGCCTCTCCCAGCTGCTGTGGTGTTTCCCAGGTGATGTCAATCCCCTCAGCTGACATACCTTCAATCTTAATGACAGGTGAAAGGGGCGGAGCTGCACACATGATTGGCAGCGTGTTGGACAGCTCACTGTCACAAAGACAATAATGATTGCGCACACTGCTGTCACACTTCTGTTGGCCAGCAAACGACTGCAAGACAATAAATATAGTATAGACATGATTGTGATGCTGAATGTATTGTTCTCTTCTTCTAGTCTTGTTGAACACTAGCCAACTATAATATTGAACCAGTAATTTTTTTCAGCCCAGGGTAATAATAAGTTTTTTTATTAGACTCAACAACAAAATATGACAATTGTTGATCAATGATTATTTTACGCAAGGTGGTCACAATTTCTCCGTGATTATTAGTTCTAACAATGCTCAACATTCAACTTAATTCACTCTAGCGAAAGGAGACGCGATTGCGCGTTCACTTCTGACAGGATGTGGACAAATAGTAGCGCCCTCTGAATTGTGTAATTGAAAGTAAAGGGAAGTTTTTCGGCAGTTTATTTGGCGTCAAATTCTGAGAAATCCACGGGCCTCAATGCAAGCCAACAACCACTATTGTGCCAATGGGTGTATATGCCGACACCAGGAAGTTTAAGAACTTGGCGAAGTATCCGTGGTTGAAAGGAATATCATTCCACAAGTTACCTACCCCCGGAGTTTGTCCACATAAACAGACAACTTTCCAGAAGTGAACGGGCATTCGCGTCTCCTTTTGCAAGAGTGAATCAAGTCCAATGTTGAGTATTGCGTTTTCAAATAATTGAATAAATATACAAAATCGGAGAAATACTGACAGGGGTTGTTAATTTAAAGTAATGACATTTCTAAATTTACTCAACATGATTTTTTAAAAGAACTTGGTTGGTTCCAAAAGTTAAACTTACCCTTATATTGACATCATAAGACTGGCCCGCCTCCAAATCTGTCAAACAATACTGATAGCCCTCCTTATCATTGATCTGATTGGCTCTTAGTTCAGCATGCCACACCCCATCCACATAAACACTGAAACATCAAGTCGGGAAGTTAACCTATCGTGCTACCAAAAATGTATTTTCATTGATACCTACAATTATCATTTTTTTTCAAATTTTCACATTTTATCAAAATTCTATTGTTGGACGAAATAATACAAGTGTTGAACAAACTGATATTATGTCTATGTGGGCTTTTTTTAAAAAACAACTGGATACACAGATATACACAAATTGAATGAACAAAAAAACAGAAATTCAGAAGAAACTGTAACAGAATTAAAAAATAAGTAAATTAAAACTCGTTTTTGTTAAATTATTGACAAAGAACACTTTTTCCTACTAATTTTTAATTATTTTGTTGAAAGGCACCATAGAAATGATGTGTAAAATAAATATTTTAGAAACACAAAAAATTACCAGTAGAATAGAACATCCTCATTCGGTGATGGTATCTTGCGCAGAATGACCTTCTCCCAGCCAATGAGAACTGAGCCCTTCTTATACGACGGCTGAACATGAATGACAGGAGGGATGGGCCTGCGTGGACACGTCATCTTGAGAGGTTCTGACTCATCACTGTTACCCACGGGATGCTTTGTGATTGTCTTGATTGTGACTTTGACGGTTTTGCCTGATGATAGAAGATTTCTATTAAATAAGAGGTTATGTTGTGTTAAAACAGGGCAAACAAGTTCGTTTTGCCAAATTTTCATGGACTTAAAATTTATCTGAGCAATCACAAGATTCAACAAAATTGATCTAATTGCATGTAATTGTTGAGTTTTGTGTGGTAGTAGAATTTCAAACTTATTTATATATTTACCAATCAACAGTTTGAAATAAAAACATTTTGTCTTTTTTCGCATCAGTAAGCGCCATAGAGACGGAACAGTTTTACCAATTTATCTTGCAATACAATGACGACATTAATTTCTAAAACCTTCCAGACAATCAAAACCAGGTCAAAACTAAGTCACAATTAGTATCCGATCGAAGAATTAAACTGAAAATAATGAATATCCTACCAGGTTTCAGGTTGTCTATATTAGTCTGTCTCACGATGGCGCTCAATGTTTCACCAACTTTCTGCCCGTCAACCAACACATCATAACCAAGTACATGTATATCTTCATGACATTTACCTGGCTCCCACTCAATACTCACCTGTAATTAGACATTCAAACAAATGATAATTAATCTGATCTTTGGGATTCAAACAAATATTAATTAGATTAATCTGATCTGGGTGTTGACTTGAATTATAAGTAACGGGGCAGCTTCTGGCATTGACATAACGTGTGAAATAAATTGTTGGCATAATCTCAAGATTAGATACAAAACATCAGGTGACCAAAAAAAATATTCAGAGCCAATCACTAAAGAATTGTCCACATAATTCTTTCAAAATATACACAAGTGCCTTTAACATAGCAATTATTTTAGATTCTGAAATTTATAAGCCCCAAGGCACAGGCTTTCCAACTTTCATAACAAGTGGATTCTTTAATTTTAATTCATTTTAATTAAAAAAGTATAAACCCATATCACTGACATACAGACACTCTCAAAATCACTGACATAGCAACAACTTCTTTTAGCGACTAATTCTTGAGTTGAGTTTGGAAAATCAGCGCCAGAACACAATACGAAATTGTATTATTCTTTAATATATACTTTCACATCAAAAAACAGTTGTATTACCTGGTAGAGATCGGCTGAACTAGCTTTGACCACAGGTGGAGCTGGTCTACCTATAGTTGTGTAAAACATTACGGCGGAGGATGACTGGACCTCACTGGGTACTTCACCCGTGACCAGGCTGTAGTTAGCGACCACATATATCCTGGAAATAGATAATTGGACTTGTTAACTACTAAATTCTTCAACTCTTCCGAATTTCATGATCTACAAAGTTCACTTACTGGGTGACTTGAGAGTTGAGTTGTCAAGAAGGAGGGCCCCTAATTAAACAGAGATGGTGAATTGATCTGTTACAACCAAATGCAAAAGTGAAAGGGGATGTCCCATTCATTGATAACATTTCGGTGTAGCCAGACTGAAGAGTTTGACAACTCAACTCTAAACTCACCCAGTGAGTAAACATTTTATAGCTTGTTAATTAATATGGAAAATCTATCTATCTCTCCTTATGACAATCAGTTAATCTGATAAAAATCTTGATGATTTGATTTTATTCTTAAAACAGACTAAACTTCAACGATGACAATCATCTGTTTTGAGAAATGACCATGAAAACTGACCATTTTACGGTGTAGGATTCAAACCAAGTCAGTCTGTTATATTGTAAGCTCATTAAAGTACATAACCATCAACTAGTTTTTTAAAAAAGATACTGAGCAAGTTTCAGACATGTTTAATAAAGGCTGCTG
Source organism: Phoronis pallida (assembly GCA_028565715.1). Lineage (NCBI taxonomy): Eukaryota > Metazoa > Phoronida > Phoronidae > Phoronis > Phoronis pallida. Next base: position 9,942 of record JAOXYC010209461.1, read on the forward strand.
TGATAAGCAAAAACAACTTTCAACAGTTATCAACTCTAGGACCCACTATATATATTGGGTCCTAACTTCAACCTCAACAGTTTAAAACTTGTTCAAAACAAGTGCCTACCTTTCCCCATCAATTCAATACCCTGAACTAACAGTCTCCATGGGGTACTAGTAATAAGAGAGGTATAATACAGGTATATCCTTACCTATACAGCCCCAGTGTTTTGTGTAAACATAACCTCAATATAATGTAAACAAATAGATGTATTCATTATACCTATACTGTTAAAGCCCTGTGGCACACTTATGAAGATTTCTTTATTAGATAAGGAGGTTAATAAGAAAGGAAGTTTAAATTCAATAATTTGTTTTTGAATTTTTTGTAAAGTATTTTATGTAATATTTGTAAGGAACTTAAATTCCTTAACAGTTTATGCATGAGAGTTCCCTAAGACCCTCAAGGAATCTGAGATGGAACATTTAAATTTTAGGAGGCATAATGCTTTAAAAAGCTTAAGATAAAACTTAATTTAAAAAAAAATAACAAACACTTTTAGTATAATATTTGTTTGTAATTATTAATTTTTTTGAATGAAAAATATTGAAAACAGCTGCAAAAATTTAATTATAATAGACTTTTGCACTAATGAATTTTTAGAAAGCCATTCAAAATCATAAGGCATGATCTTATTACAACTATTCAGCCATTGTCGGTGTGTTGGTTTTGATAAATGAAGTGTAAATGTTACTAAGCTGATCTGTGTTCACATTATTTTGATGACTTTATTCAAAATATTTGGAAATAATATAGAGCCCTGACAAATGTCAAATAATATCACATTCCACAACAGGGTTTCATTGTGTTTTTATAGTAAGACAGGTTCAAGTTCATTGATTATATTTGGACCTGTAAAAACTGACCTATTACAAACTTGGAGCTAGCTAATAACCCCTGCAATTTAATATGTATCTGAGCCGGTATAACAATTTTTTATATAAAAACTACTATTAAAGTTATTTTTAAAAAGCTGACAAATATGCATTTTTTCACAATAAAGACATAACCATTATTTAATTTTGATTTGTGTATAATAATAATAAACTTTAATTATGAGTTTCAAAGTAGTAATAATTAATTGTTCTGTGTCCCAATTATTTTGATTTCTTAATTTTCACATTCTGATTCTGAAATAATACTCATGGTATCCCCTGAAAAAATGTCTTAATAAATTTATCATCATCTGAAGTTTTCATAACTCAAGGGTGCCAGAGAATGACCCCAGCACGAACTTTGAATCTATCTCACGAACCACTCATAATTGGTTATTCCCTCTCACGAGCCACCAAATCTCTCGCACTAACGTGATATTCCATGCCACAAACAATTATTCCCTCTCACGGTAAGAAAATCCCCCTCACGAACCACCAGAGACAACAAAGG
>JAOXYC010209572.1:0-11369 GCA_028565715.1 Phoronis pallida
TTGGTAGCCATATGATTCTAATCATTCGGTTGATACTAATTAATAATGTGTCTATATTTTCTTTTGCAGATATTGCTATATGATATTCGCACAGACAAACCATACACAGTAAAAGATCATAACTATGGACTTCCGATAAAGAACATTGAATTCCACCCAGAGCAGGATCTGGTGTTGTCTCTGGATCCTAAAATATTAAAAATCTGGAATAGACAAACGGTGAGTATAGGGAATCTGCAGTTCTACCATGTTTGTATTGAGTAATGTTTTTTTTACATAAATTTACTTCAAAATAATCTGACTTGGCCTTCTTTTAAATGCCACCTCATATGCAAAGCATGAATCAAACTGTTTTTCAAGATAATGTTTTGTGTAAAAAAGCATTCTGGAGATTACAACTACCACAGACTATACAAAGTAAAATATGGCGAAACTGGACATCCTTTATTGTCAAACAATTTTCAAAATTAATTGCTGGCAACTTTGATATCTTCTTGTCAATTTTCTTGTGTGTCTTATTTTAGTTGTGAGTTGAGAAAAAAGAGATTTTTTTAAAAATCTCTTTAATTTTTGCACCCCTTTAAAAAGGGGTGCAAAAATTAAAAAAATTCAAACAAAATTGATTGCATTATTGAAGCTGTTGTTATATTTTCCAGGGTAAGCCATTCACATCAGTTGAACCAGGAACTGATCTTAATGATCTCTGTCTGTGTCCAGGGACTGGGATGATGTTTATTGCCAATGAGGCACCAAAAATACTCACTTACTATATTCCTGTAAGTCCTTGTTTCTGTTGTTTGAACCGTTATGTTATCACACTAATTTGTGAATGATATTATTTCAAAGAGTTAGTAAGAATCCTACATTTGATTATTATACACAAAAATTTGATATGATTTTGTTCAAATAAACATTATGGACAATTTCAACCCTCGCACTATGGGCTTGGGTATGGTCACTTGTTGCAGATGTGTCTCACCATATGGTGTAATTCTGCTTCCATATGGTCTCCTATTAGGCAACATTTAGCAGAATGTATTGCTATCTATCTATCTCGTTCACACCGGCGAGGCACATAGGGCATCAACAAGGGCTCTCCATCTGACTCAGGAATTCAGGGGTTGGTTTTGCTTCTGCTCCAATCGTTCGGCACCAGTTGGTTCTTGTTACAATTTTAAATTACCAGAATGTATTGCTAAAATCTTTACTTGATATTCCAGGCCCTAGGTCCTGCCCCCAGATGGTGTTCATTTCTAGATAACTTGACTGAAGAGCTCGAAGAGAATCCAATGCCATCAGGTTAGTCTGTCTTGACTGTATTGAATGCATTTCAGATTGTTTTACTATATATAGAGAACGTTTAAGAAGAAATTCTGCTTCTTTGGTGGTACATCAAAGATTTATTGTTATGTAACAGTTTAGTATCATGATAACTTCAAAGTTCGACTATCGGGCATGATTAGCTTGATATTGAATAATGCAATTTAAAAAATTACTTTTATTTTAATTTTAATTGAAAAAATTTAAACCTGTTATTCAATTTACTATAATTCTTTTGCAGTTTATGATGACTATAAATTTGTTACCCGCCGAGAACTTGAAGAACTTGGCCTGACTCATCTCATTGGTTCTAGCTTATTACGCGCTTATATGCACGGTTTCTTTATGGATGTACGACTATACAGAAAGGTAAATTACTTCAGAGCTTGTGAAATACCTTGTTTTCACAAGAAATTAATCCCAAAAATGTATTTCTTGAATTTTCTAGTTGCACGGATCTTTTTACTTTTAATGAAAAATTAGTTAGAAGATCTGTAATAATATGTAGTTTTGACTCTTGAGTGAAGAGTTTTGCTTGTTTAACTCAAAGCACAATGTAAATGAACATCTTTTTTAGGCCAAGTCCATCGTGGAACCATTTGCGTATGAAGACTACAGGAGAAACAAAATCAGGGAGAAAATTGAAGAGGCCAGAGCCAACAGGGTCCAAATTAAGAAGGTGAGTGGAGGCTGCATTTATAAGTCAAGTGGAAACTCATAAAAAGTTGATAAATTTGACAGGAAAATTTGGAACTGAGCTAGAAATCAAACCCAGGTCTCCCTGATTGCCGGTCAGATGCTCTACACATTAAAAAGTTACATTGACAAGAAAAATATGTTTCAAAATTTACGAAATGAATAGACTGTTTTGATCACAATAAATTTATGACATCCACATTTATTTATCTGGCTCATTTTAAAATCATTGATTCTTGTACTCACCCATTTGAAAACACAAAAAGGTCTGTTGTTGGTCCTAGAGAACAGTGAACTTGTCTATAAAGAATTTCCTTATTGACTCTCAAAGGTTCGAATAAAATTTTCTCTTTTTACAGAAACTCCCCAAGGTCAACAGGTCTCTAGCGGAGAAACTAATAGAGCAGTCAGAAGAAACTGAACTAAACAAGAAACAGAAAATAAGGGTTTGTCAACTAGAGTTTTTTTTATAGCATTATTAGTATAAAGCCGATTCCTGAAATGTTGTCTTGTAAGCAAAATGGCTCTATGCTATGATAAGGATTTTCTATACATTCCAATAGTCAAATCTGAATATAAACAACAACTGTTTTCAAATGCAACATGTTTTAATGGCCTCAACAAACGTCAGATGTTTAACATTGATGGTTGGACCCATTGAAATATATTGCAAAGTGGTTTGTATTCAGATTTTACTAACTAAAGTTTTAGTTGTAAGAGAGAATGCTGTTCAAATTATGCAAAGTAATATTTCACTTTAACATTTTGTCAATTGCAAACTGATTTCTGTTGCATTTAGGATCAGCTCAAAACATTGGTCTCACATTCAATTTTATATTCCAGCAAAAAGAAGCAGTTGGTCTTCTCAAAGATGACCGTTTCACCGCCATGTTTGAAAACCCAGACTTTCAAGTGGATGAAGCGAGTGAGGAATATCGTCTGCTCAATCCTGTTGTCTCAAAGTTGGACAAACAACGGCAGAAGAAGAGGGAAAAAATGCAGCAACAATATGAAGAAATTGAGGTAATTTGATAGAATGTTATTCTGGACATAAAAGCATCTTAAAATTGTTTTGTCATTGTTGGCAGGCAAATATTTTAGGAAAATTATTAAATGTGTTGTGCCGTTTATACCAATCCTGCAAATTTTGGTTAACGTAAGTGTGAACTAGGGGTCAGTTTTCGTGACATACATAAAATACCGTTTATTTTTTTCCCATAAAAGTATATATATTTTCTGAAAGGTGGATAAATTTAGAACATGTTGGTCACCATCAAATTTTCAAATTCGGTATTAAATTTGACCAATAATTTTTCTTTAAAAAAAATCAATTATTTTTTTAACAAGGTTTTTGGGAATGATATGTACTATATGGTCATGGTTTTTATTTAAATATAGTCCAATTGATGTTTGAAGGAAAACGAGTCTCAAAATATTACTAAATTTTTAAGCTGAATATTTCAAAAAAATATTTTTTATGAAAGTCTTCATTTTTGAAACAGTATAGCTCGGCAATGGGAGGGTTAATCAACCACTCAATTCTGAGAAATCTATGTTCAAAAAGTGACAAAAATGGTCTAAATTGCAAGGTTCACACTTACGTTAAGGGCACTGGTGTTCTTATTAATAACAACATTGTTGAAAACACATTCGAGATATCAACCGACATGCGGCTACTAAGAGCACCTGTTGCTGAATGATATCTTTCAAAAAATGTATTCATACTTTATGAACTTGTCTGAACTTGATAATTTATGTAGAAAGATGCCTTTTTGAACAATACAGTGACAGCTATGTTAGCATGTAGACAGGGTTTCAGCCATTTCTCACGACAGTGGTCCTCAAAACTAAATGATGTTTTCTGCAAATCTTTAAATCTTTGTAAAATTTCTTTCGTCTTAAGGATGATGAGTTAGAGGGGCGGCCATCTAGTGAAGATGATAGTAGTTCTGACGATGATCACACGTGGACTGAAGAAGTCAAGAAACAACATCGACAGCTCACACACGAAGCTCGTCAACGAGACCGGGCAGAGAGGGAACAAGCTAGACCAAAGTTTTATGAAATGAAAGAAGCAAAGGAGCTTGGCTCAGCTGGCAAGAAGAGGAGGAAGGAGTCAAAGTTTGTGCTAGTCTTCCACTGTTACAGTAGTGGTGGACATTTGACTTTTAGTTGTGCCTATGTTACATATTTCAGCTCTACTGTTTTCTAGACCTTTTTAAACCATTAGATAAGCTTTTAAAATGGCGTAATGATAATTTAAAGGAATTTAGCCATTCCTATTCAAAGAAAGGAAAATAGAATAATTGTTTTCAGCTCATTATGGATCGAACCCCAACAGGGCCGCCGCATTTGTGTTTTTGGACAAAACACTTCACCCACATGTCTGTCTCCACCCAGGTGTAGAAATGGGTACCAGGTTAGGAGTGTTGAAGGAATCAGAATGAAAGCTTGTAGCGCTAACGCGGCTCAGCTGATTTGAGAATGTTATTTGAGTGAAAAGTTCTGCAACCTGGGATAATAATCATTGTAAAGCGCTTTGAATAAAAAGCGCTATATAAGCACCGACATTATTATTATTATCTGGAAAACAGCTGGACTGATTTTGATGCAAGTTTGCAGTGGGGATACATGGGACCACTCCCACCTGAAACCAGGCAATATACACTACTGACTATTGACACATGGAATGATCCCTTTTAACTCAATATCAAGTTCTTATTATTCTTTCAGGATCAGTCTAGGAGATCGAATAGAAATGAATAAAGACAGTGATGTCATAACACAAACTGGTGCCTCACTGGGCAGCAGGGAGATGACATTTTCATTAAACAAGGTATGTTTCAACCTTGACTGATTTATTAGATTGAGCCTTAATACTGAAATATTTGTTTGTTCGGCATTTTTTCTTCAGTTTATGCAATAGTTTTAATGCAATTGTTTTCTTTGTAACGCAACTGTGAATATTCCAATGTTTGTACCACAAGGTTTACTTTATAAATGAATACGGATGACTACTCACTACCTTACGTGCAGTTAATAAATAATATTTTCAAGTTCAGGCATCAGCAATATTGAGGCAGCGCAGTTCTCTTGGTAAAATATGGAATTTTAAATTACTATGTACTGACTACAATTTTTTTCATCTTTCAGGATAAGGGAAAAGAACGTAGGGAAAGAGAGGCAGCAGCTCATCACAAGGAAAGGCGGAAAATTAGACGTTCTGCATCAGACATTACAAAAACTATTAAATCAAAACCCAAATATTGGATGGGAAAACGGGTCCAGTGATATTTTTACATATCCTTGGAACATTATCATATAAGTACAGAAGTCCAGAGTTCAAGGAATATTTGCAAAGCATGTATCTAATTAATTGGCTGTTTTACAGTCAATTTGATAAGGAGTCTGTCGAAGCACTTTTTTGTTTTAGAGTCCATAATAAATTTCATAATTATCTCACAGGCCTCAATTGTGGATGGTCAATTATTATTTATAAATGATGGGACTTTTATCATTGTACAAACCATTTGGGTCTTGAAGTACATGTATATGGTGTTATGAAATGTAATTTAAGTTTTTATTTGAACATTTGGGTTTTGTGGTTGTAGGTGTACAAGGTTTTGTACTCTCATTTGCAGTGTAGATAATTTATGTACAGTGTATGAATCTTTTCACTGACAGGTGGACTTACCAAAATTTCATAGATGGTTTCAAGCCACTTTTCTGGATATCTCATTTAATCACGTATTTTATAATTAAATTTGTCAAAGTAAAATTAAATGTGATGACGTCTTTTACTGTACACAATTGCTACCTGTTGAAACATTATATTCAATGTTCAAACAAAAAATGAACTGACCATTAAAACAATCAACTACTTGTTTATTCCACAACATTGGAAAATCAATCACGTTTTGATCACAAACTGTTACCAAATCTGATATCCACTTGATTTTTAAAAAAATACCAAAAATTCCCATTTTTAAATGCACTTGTGGGGAAATGTCTCTTGACAATGCCAAACACATCTCACCACATGACATAAATCTCTCATATCTTCTGTTTTGATGATACAGGTTTTGTTGCAAGGTCTGCACATTTAAAAGTTGACTGGAGAAAAATTGGAAACGTCCTTTTTGGTTTCGACTTGAAGAAAAGAATGGAACCCTTTTAAGGTAAAACGGTCTCATGTTTTGGTAAAGGGTGACTTTTTAATGCCAATAATCACCATGGGGTGGATCCACTTTCAAGAATCCTTTAGCACTTCTTTTCAAATCGGCATACACTTTGAGTTTATGTCCGCACAATCATAGATCAGTCTTGTTTTGTTGGTTGTGTGCAACATTTATTAAATAGTCTATCCTTGATTACTTGGGACATTAATCCGTGTATTGCTTCTATTGTTGTCTTGCATCTGAAAGTACAATTAATACAATTTAGACAGGGTGACTGTAAATTAAGGAATTCAAATAACATATTCTATTTTTAATTACTTATTAAAGATTTGAAACTGACAATTAAACAAACATATTAGGGGCTAGGTAGCTCTTTTGGTAGAGCATCTGTCTGCAAAAAGGAGACTTGGGTATGATCCCAAGTCAAGGTCCACATTTCTGTCTTCCGATTTATCATCTTTTTGACCAGGAAAAGGCATGCATATATTAACTTATTCACATTTTTCATCATGAAAGGAATTGCAAAAAATATGTTTTTTACAGAAAAATAATGAGGACTAACCCATCTTTGGTAGCTTTTCCCAGTTTATCTTCAGTTTTCTTATCATGTACATCAGTCAACATGAAGCTCCCTCTACCAAGCTGGCCTTCTGACTGTTCTAGTTTATCAGCTAAATCAAATATCTGTCCTGTTGTATAGTCTGCATTCTATAAAATAAATGTTTTGAGATAAACCGGCTAACTGGTCCCACTTGTCACCTTAGACTGAACTCAAGCCCCTTCGACTCAGGTCGAGGGACTGTATCAATCGCAGGGGGTCTTACGGTATTTTTACCAAAAGTAGGAGCCTGCCTTTAAGCAGAGTGATGTAATCAACATATACTTAGCAAGACGATTTTCGGTAGGGAGAACAGACCATCGTTTGAGATGGGCTTTGGAAGAGACTATTGTCACCTTTATCAGTTCAAAACGCATATTTAACATTAAGTTCTTTTCTCACATGTCATTTTGAACATGTCGGCCCCTTCAGCGCCATACGAATGAGTACATAGCGCAAGATGGCTTATTGTTCGTGATTGCTTTGCCACTTGTATCATAAAAGTATTAAAGATATTTCCATTTTTCAACTTTTCCGATACATCAATGGGCAACTCTAAATTGACAAAATATTACTTAGAGAAGACAAGTTATAGTACAGTTTTACAATTTAGTCTGTTTTGAGTCTTTGAATGTTGGCCAGCACTAATTAAAAGTAAAAGTTATCTGTAATGATAGCTGTCAATTTTTGGACCCAAATAAAAATCTAGCCCTGGTCGACTTACAGTTAAAAGACTTGATGAGCTAAGTGTGTTGACCCAGTATTTATTCCAGAGAGATTCCAGAAGCTTGCGGTCCATTGAAGACTTGAAATATGACACCTCCAGTGAGTAGTACCTGAACAGAATGGAAAAAATATTAGAACAAAAAGTTGTTTTTTAACACTCTGTGGATAGTACCAATGTCTTGTTGTTTTCTTTCTAACCAAGTTCCACAAAAGTGTAAATGAAAAGTATTGCATGATTACGTAAACAAATGGTTCATAAATTGAATCATGACATTTTTTTTTGAATATTTGCCCAAAATTGAAAAGGATAGTCTCGTATCACAGGCATGCGCAATCCCAATACTCAACATTCGAATTAATTCACTCTAGCGTAAGGAGACGCGAATGCCCATTCACTTCTGAAAATATGTGGACAAATAGTGGCACCCTCTAGATTGTGTAATTGAAAGGAAAGGGAAGTTTTTCCGCGGTTTATTTGGCGTCAAATTCTGAGAAATCCACGGGCTCAATGCAAGCCAACTACCAATGTTGCCAATGGGCGTATATGCCGACACAGGGAAGTGTAAGAACTTGGCGAAGTATCCGTGGTTGAAAGGAATATCATTCCACAAGTTACCTACCCCCGGAGTTTGTCCACATAAACAGACAACTTTCGAGAAGTGAACGCGCATTCGCGTCTCTTTCGCTAGAGTGAATTAATTTGAATGTTGAGTATTATTGGTCATCAGAATTAGGCTTGCCTCCGGAAAATTATTTGCTTAGAAAAGTACAGGTCGCACAGGTCGCATTTCATTGCACGTTGACAAGCGCAATTTGCATTGTTCTCCTGTTTTCTTCGTGATATGAATCTATTAAAGATTGCTTTATTTATCATAATGGTTGGAAAATGCTTTTTTCTTAGATTTAGTCCAACTCTTTTTTATCTGTGAATAAGGCCCATCACCCAATTCTGTGAGTTGTTTTAATCTAGTTTCCCAAGATACACGCTCACTACTAATTACTTACTGTTTACAATGAACACCAAAGTCTTCTATTTTATTGAGGGGAATGGACTGGTATTCTGAAGGACCTTCGTTAGGTGGTTTGTAACCTTTTGGGTATGTCCTGAATGCTCCTAGGTTTACCTTCCCTGCTGAGATAGTTCTCACTGGGTCAATCTGAAATACAAGAAATAACATTACATTATAGAGTAAATGGCAATGCTACAGAAAAATAGTAATAATTTTATCAATTTAAAACAATTCAAAACAACAGAACTTTACACAACATACCAGGAGCAGATGAAAAGAAGACCTCTACTAAGTCCCACTATTCCATATAACATACCAGTTCACCGAAGATCAAAGATGATCCGAGGTATTGTTTTTTGCAAAGGGAAATGATGAATTAGAATAAAACACATTGCATTCTGATGTAAACCCCATTGTTGAGAATTTTACTTGAGAAATTTGCAACATAACAAACTCTTTGAAAAATAATGAAGTGTTCCATAACTCAATTGATCAGTTGATACACAAACATACCACAATAGCTACAAATGGTTCCTGATACTGTTGGTTCAACATCTGTGTACTGACATCAATACCGGATAACCAACAACCGTAACCAGGGTGACTGTGGTACCAACCAATAGCATTCTCAAGACGTTTTACCTGCAAATCATAAGGAAGTTAGGTTAGTTGTGCTTATTCCTTGGTGTGTTTACTATTTAATGACCAATAATGTAAACAAATTTAAAGACAAAAGGTTAGCTGTTCATATGTCACCAGCATTGATTTAATTTGTTTTAAAATGAACTTTTGGATTTTGTTTTCATTGTGTTTTATTTCTCAGATTTGGGGATTTTGATGATGAACAAATAAATTAACTATCAAACCTTAAACCTCGTAACTTTAAGACAATTTTTCTTGATACAGAATTGAATTATTCTCATTTCTTTTACTATGAGGTTCTGAACTTGTTCCTTTTTTAGGCATCAAAGACGATTGAACATGTACACCATCCTTACCAACTTAGCCGACTCTGTGTACGCTGCCATGTATTCATAAGCCTGAGCCTGGGCATTAACCCTCGTCTCTGTCCCCTCAACGGGAAGAGCAAAGCTGTCCATAACAATCATGGTGTTTCCATCAACCTTTCCCAGTAGAAGACCCATGATTTCCAGGTTTCCGCCAGACCTGGCATGCATTACCATCTTCAGTAGGGCTAGAGCTGATACCTTGATGTGTTTGAAGTAGTGTGGACTGAAACAAATGAATTACTAATTTTATCTCAGAGTTTATTTCATCTCAGAAAATACCCAGACCTATGGCAAGGTCCCGAAGATCATTTAAAGCTACTTACTTTAGAGTGAAACTAAGCTAAAAATCAGTCACCAACCAGGTATCAAAATTACTTTTGATCTGTGTGTTTTTAAATTAAAATTTCTCAAAAGTGCAAGGAAATCAAAAATAAACTTTATCCAAAGTATGTTGTTCATAGATTATCTATTTAGATATGAGAAAGAAAAATGTATGTATAATCAGACTTACTCTTTTTCCCATAGTTTGGCTGTGAGGATATCTTTCTGTTGAGCATCATCAAACCTATAAATGTCATCAGCGCTGGAAAGTGTCTCAACATTGTTGGTCATTTCCCACGTCTTCTGTGCCATTTCAGAATCCATGATGGACTACTGTTGCCTTTGACCTCACTGTTTGGAAAGAATATATCAAATAAAATGTGGCACTCAAAACACAAATCTTGGTTAATGTTCTTTGACAACTCTGCACTACTCGCATCTGGTTATTGGATTGAATATAAATATGAAGTAGATCACAAATCACTATGCGCATAAGTGGCCACAAGACATCAGAGAAGGTAACCCCAGAGAACGCGACGTCATTGTCCAATCAGCTTTCTCATTGACGTCAGTGCAATAGCTGATCTAATATCTAATGGAGACACAGAGGAAGTGGAGTAGAGTCTATTTTGGTTATTGTTCAGATTGCAACACCTCACGCAATGCCTGTCATACTCATTCAGTCAATGTTGAGAGAGAGAGACAATGAAAATCATTGACCGAGCAAAGGCAAGGGTATCACAAAACTTTGACAGGAAGGTGTCAGCTTCTGCAACCTATATTTTTTATGAAGATGTTTACAAATGTACAGGGGCCAACTTGGTGAGTACCCTCATTTCTGTGGTTAGTGGCCAAGGGACAAGGAAACTAAGGGTTAGACTTTAAAACCCCTGTAATCTGTTAATCGCAAGCACGTCGAGTGGGTTTTAGGGACTGACCAAAGATGGAAGTGAACTATGACGCTGGAAGACTGCAGGCAACAATTATACCAGGAAGTAAACAAGGAACACACGAGAATAGAGACGAGATTGTGAATGCCGTGCTTGGCTTTCCTTGTTTTTGAGGGTATCTTTCATTCAAATAATAATGATTTTATGTGAATTCAAACGAAAGTAATCTTTTTAACAGAATTCAATCTTTAATTACGATAAAGCATTGGTTTCAGTACCTTAAAACCAGGATTATTGAGAGTTTTTTGCCAAGAAAATTTACAATTTCTCTGATTTGGCCCGGTTCACGTTGACAACACTACCCACGAATCATTGTTGAAATATCATTAAAAAGACAATTATTGTACAATGTTTTCCAAGTTTGTAGACAATGAAATCCCATTTATGCGTAAAAAGTAAATAATATGTCTTAATTATGTGTATTTTAATTTTTTTCAAAACATTTTGTGGATCCTTGGCCAGGTGGAATCACGTGACCAGTTTTGCAAACATGGTGGACAAGCGGCGAAAATAGGGGGTGTGCTTAAATTTTACTGTTTTGATTCACCCTATCCGTTATC